>CAUYPK010020202.1:0-147837 GCA_963574355.1 Loris lydekkerianus | reverse complement strand
GTATCCCAGGAATGGAAGAAAAAGTATCCAATGTACTCAGCCCTACTATGAAGCTAAACTATAGCTTTCACATGAAGGCTATAACCGAACTATACCACAAGACTACGGGGAAAGGACCAAGGAAGGGGAAGGGAGGGGGGAGGTTTGGGTGGAGGGAGGGTGATGGGTTGGACCACATCTATGGTGCATATTTTTATCTATAATTAAAAAAAATAATAAAATAAAATAAAATAAAAAACAAACAAACAAACAAAAAAAAACAAACAAAAATGATGCTCCTTCTTTTCATTTTTGTTCATGAACAGATTCAGAATTCAAAAGGGGTAAAAGAGTTTACAGTGAGGAAAGTATCCCTCTCCCCTCTGTCCCTCAGCCACCCGGTTTTATTTTGTTTTAGTGTCCTTCTGGGTGACCAAAGATTCAAAAGCTTTAGCCCACGTACAAATCCCCTAGGGAGTTTTAAAATTTTTAGTCGTTGGGATTTGTACTCAGAGATTTCGTTTTCTTGGTCTGGAGGGGACTCTGGTACCTGCATTTCACAGAATTATCTATCCACAGCGGTCCTGATGCAGGTATTCATGGAACACAAACTGAGGAAAATTAGCTAGACTCAGTTTTCCCAGAGAAATGGTTATTTCCCATAGAAATGTAGATATTTATTCCCATAGAAAAGATTCAGGTCACTGAAGCCACTGGTTGCTCTGTAGTGGTCCTTTTCAGTACGTTTTTAAAAAGAAACATGTCTTGTTACGTTCATAAATATATTTCAATGTCCTAGACTTAGAACTGTCCCTAGTATAAAAAATCAATTTGGTAAATGCCCTTGGCCAGGTCTTCTGAAGGCTTCTGTACCGCTGACAGATGTACAGAGGGGCAGCAAAGATTGCTAAGAAAAGAACTGGTTCATACAGACGTATGCAACTGGCCCCTAAGTCCCTTTCAACCTTGTTTTCTAACAAAGCAACATTCCCCATTTCCATACCTCTCAGATGCATATTATTTTGTAACTTCTCCCTACTCGTCGTGATCCTTTTTACTTTATCTCGCAGCATTTTAAAGGCTGTGTGAAGGACAAATATACTATAATTCACTTCCTGTTCTTCTTCCTCCCTGACTTAGAAGTTCAGACCAGAAATACTTTTTTAGGGAGAAAAAAAAAAAAATAAGGAAGCCACTTTATTTTTATGGGACCGTGATCAAACTCTGAAAGTTTCATTTTTATCATCATGATAAATTCCATCACTAAGATTGTGCTCTATCACGAGTACAACTCAGTCTGGAAAATAAGTAAAAGATTCTCAGCAGAATGTCTGTTCTAATGACATTCTTGGCCTGCATATCCCATTCTGTAATTTCCAAGTTCAAACGATCTAGCTTTTGATCTAGTTCCTCATTAGCTTTTGAATTAAATAAAATTCAGTGTGTCACCCTACATTACTACATGGTTGTAGCTTACCTTTCCAACCTTACTTCCCGTGCCCTGTCTGTGCCTGGGGAAAACCACCCACTTGCCATCCTTGCTACTGTGTAGGGTTCCCTGGACTCGCCTACCTCCAGGCCTTTGTGGTTTTTTCTCTCTATAACACCCTGCCTCAGTTTTCTACTTACCCCAATCCTACGTAGCCGAAAGAGTTATATCCACTGTTTCAGATCTCCCTAGGCAAAGGCAATGTTTTAAAAACTTTGAACTCTAGAGGACCTTAGTTTTTGTTTTTCTGATATTTTCTTAGTTTGGCTTATACTATGCTTTAAAAAAATACTTGTTTTATCAATCTGTAGATTGTAAGTTGCTTGGAGGCTGGAAAGGGGCCTTTCAACTATTCTCTGAGCTGCCTGTGATATAACAGCGTGCCTTGCGCTAGCACTTACAAAGTTGGGAAATATAGGGTCAGTTATTTCTTCAATGCCGTTCACTTTTAGCTTCATTAAAACTGTGGGTCACCTCAACAACCTAGTCCTGTCTCTCCGGCTTTGTCCCCACTCACTCTGCCTGCCTGGTCTCCACCTGTTTTCTTACTTCCCTCTGTTTCCTGTGAACCGTGTTACTTTGTAAATAAACTTTATCTTTATGACTTTGTCTTTGGCCTGCATAGTACAAAATATGGGCTCTGGCACCTACTAGCCCTATGATCTTAGCAAGTTATTTAAGCTCTCAGTACTTTAATTTACTAATGTAAAAGGGAGGGGGAAAGACATACTAATAGTAAGTACCTCACAAGGTTGTTACTGCAATTAAATGTAAAAAAAAAAAAAAAGCAAAATAACTAAAGCACTGCCTGTCTCATCGTAATTGCTTAACAAATAGCTATTTGTTATTGCTCTATGACTGTTATTTTTGGAGAAATAACATTTCCCATTTATAGCTTCCTTCCAGCACCTTATCAGCCTTATCAGCACAGACTTCCGCCCTCTTGGCCCTCTCATATTTTCAGCATCTATACATGTTCTTCTGATCACTTCCCCTACCAGGCAAGATTCTTTAATCAACGATTTGTACTTCTCTCCTACCCTCAGATTCCTAAATCGTCTGCTTTCAGTGTTCTGCAAATCTGAGACTTTGGATGAGTTCTTCCATTTCATTACTTCCCTCCCACATAGGGACTGTTCAGCAGCTAGACAAGAAACATACAATGGGAGCTATTCATATCACAGAAGCCATATGGTCCTCAATCTCAATCGAATCCTGAGTACTCTTGGATATTCCTTTTATTTATTCTTTGTCGTCTTGCTCTTCAGTTCCCTTCAGCAGCTGTTTCAGACTTTCACCCCTCTCTTGAGGTCTTCTGCATAATTCCCACTCTTGCTAATCTCCCTGGCTCACCATCCCGTAATTGACACGGAGTGATGGTCATCAGGCAGGAATGCGTTCAAGCCTTTCCACCTCTCCATTCACATTTGTCTTCTGAAAATTCTTCCTGACACTTGCCGGATCAGGCCAACATGTTCCCTTCTATGCTCAAGCCTGACATATCTCCCAGTGCTTTCTATCCCATCTACTTTTGACTTCCGTGAGATCTTATTCTATCACTCATTCCTCTGTTTCCCTCGTTTCAATTTTTTCTACTGGTCCTTCTCTAATGCTCGAAAACATGTTTGAGTCTCTCTCAGGTAGCTTTGTTCTTGAGATTTTGTCTTTTCTAGCCACTGTCCTACCCAGCCAAGATCTTTAAAAGAACAGTATGGGGGTGCTGTCTTTACTCCTCACCTCCGCTCATGTCTCAGTCCTTTGTAACCTGGGTTTGTCTCCACCACTCCACCAAAAATGCCTTCACAAAGGTGAGCAACAGCGTCTTAGCTACATACTCCCATGGATACTTGGCAATCCTTGTATTGACCAGTATGCTCCACTTGACACAGTTGACCACACTTAAAATGTTCTCCTTTCTATGATTTTTGGAAACTTTCTCCTAGTTTTCCTTCACCTATATATGTCACACTGATTCCTCTTCCTCTATGTTACCTTTAAACGGTTGGTATATTTCAAGATTTCGTTTCTTACATGCTGTCTGTAGGTGGAATCATCACAATGATCCTCAACTCTCAAACTGACAACTTCATCTTTATTCTAAATTTTATACATGAATATGCTTAGTTGATATTTCTAGCTGAATATTCCATGGCCATCTCACTTTCAGCATGGTTCAATTGAACTCTTCATTCAATTTATGTTGTGCTGTAACCACTGTAGTAATAAGTTACCTTGAGTTTTTATCTTTTCCTAAACTATGAGCTCACCGGGAGTAGAGACTATGTTATAATCTTCATTGCATCCATAGTCACATGTATGGTTCATTAAAGAAATGTTCGTTAAATGTAATATAATTGTATAATAGGTTACTGATGCTTGTTGAATCAAATGGAAGTCTACTTCATTATTGGTGGTGTTTCTGCTTTTAAAAATTGCACGTTAAAGGTAAAAAAACAGCAAATTTGAAACACAAGGAGAAAAAAAATTTCCAACTATTGCTTTTAAATGTATAAAATGTTATATTTATAATTTATATATAAAATATATTATTGTTTTTTAGGCTCAGCACCCATAGCTCAGTGGTTAGGATGCTGGCCACATATACTGGGGCTGGTGGGTTCAAACCCAGCCTGGGCCTGCCAAACGACAATGACAATAACAACAAAAAAATAGCTAGGTGTTGTGGTGGGCACCTGTAGTCCCAGCTACTTGGGAGGGTGGAGCAAGAGAATTGCTTAAGCCCAAGAGTTTGAAGTTGCTGTGAGCTGTGACATCATGGTACTCTACCTAGGGTAACAAAGTGAGACTCTGTTTCAAAAAAAAAAAAAAAATTGTTTTACATGTAAAATCTTGTATGTTTGTATTAAAGTATGGTATAACTTGGTGAATAGTGTTTGTTGCTTAGTAATATATCTTTAGCATTTTGCTAAGTCATTAAAATGCTCTTAAAACATAGATATGTCTATTTTCATGGTTAAATATTAATATATCTTATATATCATCACAATCTACTCAATCAACTCTCTGCTCTTGGCCACTTAGTCTCTTTGTAAGTTTTTACTATTGTAAACACCACCAGATTGGTAGTCATTATTGATACATCTTGTTTTGTGTCTCACTTTATTCCTCAGAGAAATTTTAGAAGTGGGTGAAATTACAGAGTGGAACAGAATGTGCATTTTAAATGCTGGTATCTTATGTGCCACCTGGCTTGGATCAGCTCACTGGCCCAGTTCCCTCAGCTTTATTCCTATTCACACGGGGCATGAATAGGAACAAATCATCAAGGAAAAGGCGCTCTACTGGAGTTCATAAATGGTGACAATCTATGTTCGAGCTCTGGAGAAAATTGTCCTCTTCATGTCAAATCACTGCTTTTCATTTTGCATGATTCTTGCTGGCTGGAAAGCATTATTTGGAAGTTGTGTTAGCTTTGACTATTTAGCTTTCAATCAATTACTAGTTACAGAGGAAAGAGAAACCAAACACGAACGAAAAGCACTAAAAGTGGTAGAAAAATGGACCATTTTTCATTGGAGTATGGAGGAGAAAATAATAATTTTCATTCCTCCCGATGAATTATTAGTGAGGATTCAATGAGATAATACACGATGAGCACTCGATGGAGTATCTGACAACACTCAAGCAATACAGGCTACCTGAAAAAGATGCAGAACATATTTACATTGGATAAAATATGATATTTAGACTGGTCTTAAAATTCTTGCCCCCAAGACTAATGTATTATAATATTTGGGTCTATTCTGAAGAAGACATGTGAGTAGACTTATAGTTTGGAGTTAATTTGGTTTTTGCCTCATGCGTAGAAAAAAATAAGTCAGCTCTTTGCAGCATATTTCATCCTTTTATTTTTTTTTCAAATAAGTTGCTCTACGAAGTTGTAGGATCATTCTGCCCCAGATGGTTATGGTTTACTTTTAATGTTGTATGATATTTTATTGGCATTATGATTTCTTTTATCTACTTTTAATCTTAAAGTCTAGCTGCCTCTATCTGCTTTAATTATAAAAAGCAATTAATATAATTCAGTTTATGGCATGTTTCTCCCAAATTTCAAAGTTTCCAAGGTTATTTGAAATATAGATTTATAGCCATTAATCATAATACCGGGTGATTATGATTAGCGAGATATTTTAAAATCTTACTTCATTTTTTAAAATTTATATTTGTATGTGTGTCTATAGTATAAAATGTTAACATAAAATGCCTTAATAAAGTAATACTAAAAATCATTGTGTAGCTCATATATTAAACAATTGGGATTCATAGGACATGATCATTCGAGTAACCTTATTGCTTTTTCCCACCATCTCTTTAAAATTATTCAGGGTGGGTTTTCCTTCAGAGACTGGACTCCCTGGTCTCTTAAGGCATAGAAAGTTCTCATGTGGTTTTACGTTGCTAATGCAAATTTGATTTAGTAGTTTAAATCTCTGGTCCAGAAGACGATCAAAATTCCAAACTTGCTACAGTATTAAATCATTACTTACCCCCCCACCCCCACCCCTGAACCTGGGGCAGGATACAATCTGCAGGAGAGGCTGCAGGAGAGTCTGCCCAATTCTCTTCTCCAGGGGGTGAGTTTACTCCTCCTCTTCCTGAGGTTTCCAAGCCCATAATATTTAGGGCATGGGGATGAAGGAGGGAAAAAGGTGTGGGAGTTATCACTCCACTGCCAGGAGATTGCATTTGTTTAACACCAAACCATCTGAGATCTTTGGAGACATCACTGCCGGAATCCATCGATGCAGTTTCCTTTTCTGAGCCACAACCCACTCCTGTCCTTTGTCAGGAGCCCCCTTGAGCTGGGTCCCTTTTACAAAGGACCCCAGGATAATATTTCTAGGAAGAGTCCCACATCTGGGCCCTGGGCCTTGAAGCCCTTTGACCTGCCTTTAGAAAAGAGGGCTCAGAATTCCTAGAGTTGGCTCTCACCTTCCAACACACCAGCCAAGCCTTTGCTCTCCATACTGTCGGGTGATGAGTTTGTGAGGAGGACACCAACCTACTATGTCCCCCTCCATAGGGAGTTCCTCTCGAGCTCTCTGATGACCCTCACACCAGAGCTGAGTTGAAAGGCAGGGCGGGCATGCAGCCCTGTGTTCTCCCATGGGCAGTGGGATCATGCTTACCACGTAGCACGACTCTTTACAAAAATCTCCACAAATTCTCCTTAATTTCCATCAACTTGACCTTTTATCCTGGATGAGGGTGAGACGTTTGAAATTTTAGTGTAGTGGTCCCTCTCACAGCTCACTTTGGTGTCTAATATCTTTTTATAGTTTTGTGCTATTACTACTATTTTATGCTAAAAATTACTTTCATTAATTTTATCACCTTCTCCAATGGGGGGAAAAAGATGCCACTTGAATTTTTAAGGTTGAAATTCATTGAATACTGCTTTTCTGCCTGGCTTGTACTCTTTTCATCATTTAAGAATCTCAAAGGAAAGTTCAAGTGCAGAATAATTTGGCAAAGGGCTCTTAACATTTGGAATGTGGAATCTGATAGCCTTTAAAGAAAAGCTGGAAGTCGACTGCTCTCAATTAGGCACAGGTTTCAAAGATACGGTGATGAGGTCAATGTAATTAAGAGCAACTTAGCTTAGAGCAGTTTTTCTTTTCCTGTAACATCATGTCTCTCTTTTAATTTTTTTGGCTATACATTTGAAATTGCAAGTTCAGCCCTTTTATTACAAGCTAATGGTCGAGGACAAATTAGTATTTCTGTTAGGTGCCAGAAGCAATTCTATTGATTTTATGCATTGCTATAACTTTAGCTGCTAAACAAATACCTAGATGCCATGAATATGTCTTCAACTCTCAGGTCCGCAATTTGGGGTTAGTTTTGCCTTGTGTACCTTGATCATGCTCTCGGATACTATCTCCACATCACTCTGAAAGACCCCATTGCAGTTATTTAGAGACCAGACAACAGCTGCTCTTGTTCTATTAGGCTCCCAAAGTGACAGAATAATGCATATAGTTACACCTTGTGATAGATCTAAAAATAATTAAGAGAAACGCTTTTTTTTTAAAGCAGCAATATAGCACAAAGATTATATTCAATTTTGCAGTAAAAACATCTTCATTTTCTAGCAGAAAACATTTGCTTCTTAAAGTCATTGCCCCTACACCATAATGAAGATGAGGATGGAAATTAAATTAAATACCTCTCAAAATATTTAATTTAATTCTAAAATCCTGACAGAATACAAAACCATTTCTTCAAGAAAATGGACTCACATGACAAACTGATTCTGGCTCACATGTGTGAATGAGATAAGTTTAAATATTCACAAAGATGAGCTTTATCACTAAGAGGTTTTAATTAATTGTATTTGTAAGTTTGAAATCATCATGGGGTGTGTGTGGGGTCAATGTACCAAATAAGTTTATTTACTTTGTTAATTAAGACATGCTAGATTTTTTGAAAGCTAATGACTAGTAAATATTCAAAAGCATTTATAATTCCATTTATTTAAGACAGCCCCTCAAATAACGTGGTTTGTGAAATGAAACATTTTGAAGGGAGGAACAACTCCAAGGACAAGAATGAGCAATACTAAAGAACAAATGCTTGCTAGGTTTCGTCAAGGTCACCGAGGTAAAGGTACATTTGTGAGAGAGAAAATATCAGGGCTTGACGGGACCTAGGTAAGCCACATCTGTTTTGACTGAAATAAGACATTTTAAGAAATGAAGTTCAGCACAAAGATAATGCAAGTGAAATAGTTCTCCTGAGGTTTTGCAGGGATGAGAAGACTGACCCAGATATAAGAGTCAGCTAAGTTACTGTAGAGAGACTTAATTAAAAGCAAGATTCCTAGAAAGGCATTTCTGTAAAGATGGGAACAGACCAGAAATATAAAAAACTTCAAACCTTTGAGTAACCACCTACTGACAAAGCTGGCATCTGGAGGGCTGGTGTAGCTGTAGGGAGAACAATACCATTCTAGGTGTTTCTACGTCTGGGGATAAAAGGTAATACATTCACAAACGACTGTAACTAAACCAGGAAACTATTAAAACAATATTTTATAGTGGGAGACCCACATGTGGTTTATTACCTTTGCTCTAAATTATAAGTCCTTTAAACAATATATTTATAGATTAAACCCATCTATAAGTAATACTCTTGGTGATGGGGAGTTTCACTTTCTAAAAGTAAATTAACTTAGGAACTTGGTAAACCATGTTGTTAAAAAGAACCAGAATTTATAAGTGTTTCTTTTCTAAAAATGTCACCCTTACACGTCAGCAGCAGCTACCCAGAACTTCACACAAGAGGCAAGGGGGATTAACGAGGTTATGAAATCCGAAGTGTAGATTCAGTCTTGACTAAGTGTCAACATTTCATAGTGACTTAAAGAAAAATTTCCAAGAATCTTTGCTTGAATATTATCATCACAAATCAGGCATCCTCAGACACATTAGTATTCTGAAATCACTGCGAAGATTTCTACAAATGGTTTCCTTAAACACCAGTGTCTGGGGAATATTGCCTGCTGAATAAGAAAATTCACCTTGTTAGGGAGGGCAGATGGGTAACTGGTGAGGGAGGAACAGGGCAGGAGTCTCTTCCCCTCCTTGCTTTCAGCTGTGAAGGCAATTTCCAATAATTGTTTAAATATATGCTCCATTCAAGCTTTACATAAAGCTCTTTTAGTTTGGAAAAAGTTGATTTTTTTAAACCATGAAATTGCTTTAACTGCAGATAAGACAAGTCTCTAGGTGTATAGTTGGCCCACTGGCAAAATTGAGATGATAATTACATTCCCTAAACATGATTTCTAAATTCTCTTCCTGCTCAAAGCACACAAATCACCAGTCCTCCGCTTCATGCTCTTACAAGGCACACTAGTATTCAGCAGGAGCCTTCCAGAAATGTCCGTTTTGTAAGTCTATAGTTGCCTTTTATAGTTGCTTCTGCTGTCACATCTTAGGGGTTTGTGAGTAGAGGTGTCCCACATTTTGCATGGGAGACCAGAAATAGTGTTTATAAGAAACATGTCCTTATTGCGTGTGGCAGTGAGGTCTTAGTCTGTCTCTGGAAGTGAACTCTCCATGGTATTACTGGTGTGAGTCCCTTCTGGAATTTGGAACTGTGACTCTTTGTCTTGGGGTACCCATTTGTTGCTGCTGCCGTGCCTCCTGTGGGTACCTTTCATTCTGCTGTTTGTCCTAACCACTTGGCCTGGCTTCTTACCTTTCTGAGGAATGCAGGTTATTGGGCCCACTGAAAGGTTGGGGGCCCGCCTGCAAAACATGGGCGAGACAAAGGTGTTGGTTTGGACCACTTTCACGGCTAGTGTATGGACTGTTTCCAACTCTCAAAGTGTTCCCTAATTTTTTTTTTTCCCTTGTCTGTCTTGGTGGCCCTGGATTTTGACAGGGCTGCATCTTTGTGCCTCTTTGGAGATGGCATATTACTTTCGGTCTTGAATCACCTGTTAACTATACTTTTGGTTTGCTTTATTTGTTAAATCCCTGAAAGAAATTCTACTCAAATTAATTGAGAGATAAATGAGTATGCACATTAATTAAATAGACTTAAAACTTCTCAAAAATAGTAAATAACCCAAATGCTTTTCAAATTCACATGATTTAAGAAAAATCTTTGATAAGTAAGATTA
The DNA here is from genome assembly GCA_963574355.1 of Loris lydekkerianus. Lineage (NCBI taxonomy): Eukaryota > Metazoa > Chordata > Mammalia > Primates > Lorisidae > Loris > Loris lydekkerianus. The sequence continues at coordinate 137,713 of CAUYPK010020202.1, read as the reverse complement.
GCTTAATATTATTAATTTAAGGGGGTAAAAAGCCAAGAATATTTTCTATTTATCCCAAATGAAATATGATAAGATTTTAAAAAGAGCTCTGTGGTCAAAAGTGGAAGCTGATATTCAGGCTATAGTTTTTTGTTTGTTTGTTTGTTTTTCTGCCAGGGCCGGGTTTGAACCCACCACCTCTGGTATATGGTGCTGGCACCCTACTCCTTGAGCCACAGGCACCGCCCAGGCTATAGTTTTTTTTTAAGTCCTTTCTGTTCTAGTGGATCCTGCTTCTCCCATGGGAACTTTTTAATCATTTGGAACTCCTGCTCAGCCCTTCTTTCCACTTGATTTTGGCTGAGCTAATGTGGACCTTCATTTGCCTTTCTGGGCAATGTAAGATGTAGGGAAAGACACAGTGGTTTGGGCTTTCTCACCCATGGCCTAAATGGGACAAGGTAAAGTCTGGGCTTTCTTACCGCTGGGAAAGTGCCATGGGGTCCTAGGTAGCCATAACTGTGTATATTGAAGCCGTGACTGCCGCTTGGCATGTTGCTGTTATTGTTGCCCTGGGTATAAAGGTGTACAAGGCCTTCCAGGCCTGTGGACTGTGTATCACACAATGTAGAATTTTCATGTAACTCAGCTCCCCAGCTGCCAGGAGCTGGTGAGGGCGGACCTCCCCTGCTCGCTCACCAGCCAGCCATGAGCTGAGTGAAGGAGGCTGCACTGGCCCTCCAGGCCTGTGCTTCTCTCCAGTCTGTCTGGATCAGAACCCTGGCATTCCCTAACACTGCCTCCAGCTGGCTCTTCTCAGGCCCATTTTTCCATTGTCTGTTCCTTTTTCTTTTCACCACCTTTCATCTCCCATGCAGTTCCCTTGAATTCTTGCATGGTCCCCTTCGAGGAACACAGGAAAGCCTCCCCTGGTCTCCTTTTGGAGTCTTTATCAGGGAGCCCTGAGAGTTGTGAGGAGTTCACAACTTCAAGTCTGAAGCTCTGCTCTCTTTTGCATTGAGATCCCTGATTTCTTTGCCTTTTTGGGTACCAAGGACTTGTGCTGTGAGAGGGCACTTGAACCTCACATTTGCAGAGCTTGATGAGTGACGCCAAGAGCTGCAGTTTTAAGGGCAACTTCTGTTGCAGTAAATATTTTTTACTGCAGAGGGTGCACACTCTGTTTTTTGAAATCCACAGGTATTTGATTTCTGTCCCTTTCTCCCTTTCTGTTCTTTTTCTTGCCTGTTTAGATTAGGGCACTTAAACGCTATTTAGAGTGCTCACCACTGCAAAGTAAGACACCTGTCAATGAATAAGCTGGTTAAGGAATGGACTAGGCGACATAAGGTCACTTAATATCCTCAAGAAAATGTTTGTACAACTAGGCACTGTGTAAAAACATTAAACAACCTAACTTATTAAAATAAAATGCCTCTTAGGCTTTTAACTCGGCTCAAGATTAAACACAAGTTGAACTGAAAAGCTACTTATCTAACAAGTTAGACTCCAAAATAGGACTTTCTGGTTTTGAACAGGCTACTGAATTTTCTTTTCAGCACATCTGTGTACTTCCTTGTGCAACACAGAGGGGTCTTTGGAGACATTCAGACAGCTGCTAAATGTCTCCTTAATTCCCAGCCTAAAATCTAGTTCACAGTCTCTGTAATATTCAACCTCTGACAATGGGGAAACACCCTCCAAACTTACTCCAAGAAAATTGCACTCTTCCTCTGGGCCTTTGAGATACAAATTTCCTATCCTGTGTTCTCTAGAACTTGACAGTTATTTTTAGAATTACAAACTTCAGAGATGACTATCATCAGTAAGAAAAAAAGAAACTATTTAGAAACTGGTCAAATGAAAAATTTTAAAGGTTTTCTCCATAAATACTGGAAAGAAGTTTAGCCACCTGGGCAGAAAACCTTAACTTGTCTTATTTATCAGATCTTGCTAGTGAGTCTTGAATTAACAGACCTGGCATATGGTTAAAAGTTTTAGAGTGAAAACTATAAGATCTGCTATGTCCATTCACTAAACATAGTGCAAATATACATTTTTTGCCTGGGCTTTTCAGTCACACAGGCTTGAGTTGTCTCTGTTAGATGCATAAAACTCTAAATTCAACCTAAGAGCAGAATGTACAGTAAAAAAGAATTGCTGAAGTGCATGTTAGTCATGAAAGAAGAAAATATAGGGAAAAAAACAAGTTTAACATTTCATTTTCTGTACTTCTTTGATATTTTTGATACTTGTCTGATTTGTCAAGAAAAATAGCTTAAAATACTGCCTAGCTTTGTATAATGATTCACGAACAATATAAGAATAATTGTTAAGAATAAGTGAATTAAATTGAGGCAAAAATTTATAATTATATTTTATAATATATATCTATTTAAAAATAGGTTAAAAATATTCTTGATTCACTCTGGGAGGCTGAGGTGGGTGAACCGAATGAGCTCAGGAGTTTGACACCAGCCTAAGCAGAGCAAGACCCCATCTCTAAAAATAGCCAGGCGTTGTGGCAGGCGCCTATAGTCTCAGCTACTTGGGAGGCTGAGGCAAGAGGATCACTTGAGCCCAAAAGCTTGAGATTGCTATGAGCTATGATGTTACAGCACTCTACAGAGGATGACAAAGTGAGACTCTGTCTCAAAAAAAAAAAAAAAAAAAAAAAAAAATTATCGATTAACTTGTAACCTTAAAGTGAAATTAACTAAAAGGTACTTATTAAATATCTGGATCATTTCTAAGTAAATGAAAATACTGAAACATTAATTACAAAGCATAAGCTTAAATTCATATACTTTGGAATCTTGTTTTTTATGGTATAGAGAAGATAAATATATTTGGATTTGTTAATCAACACGAAAATTTGTGGAAACATCTTTCTAGAAATTATGAAGTGCAAATATGTTTTTAAAAAAGATTAATAAAAGGTTTGTGGAAATCTTGTGTGGTCAAAACTTACTGAGATTGGATGGTTAGATTTAAAAGGTTTTATTGAAAATTAGCTTTAGAGTAATAGCTCGCTGATGCAAAATTAGAATTTAGTCTTTTCTGATAAAATGACAAAGTTGTTTTTGGAATACTGGTTTGAGAATGTGAAGGTTCTTCTTTTTTAAGTAATTGGTCCAGGAAACCAAGCTTTATATTTTAATCTCTCGTGCTTGCTGTTGTGTCTTAATGGGCTCTTATGACTTAAGAAAAATAAGTCTTCTTATTATTAAAAGAGCTAAGATTTTGTTCACAATGAGGTAACCTGTATTTTTCTTTAAAATATTTTATTGTTACTTTGATTAGATAACCATGATCAGACTTAATGAAGGGTTTTAAACTTTTTGACCAATTTCTCAGGCTCAAATTCTAAATTAAGTCTTTTTGATCTCAAATATCTCAAATTACCTTTGGGATTTTCCATTTGAGCCCCTGAGAAGCACAAAGGATGCATTTCTCACTTTATGAAAGAGAGATATTAAGTTAATTAGGCATATTTACTATGTTAAATTATATGGGAAGCATTGTCAAATAATAAGTGATGCTAACCCTTCCTTAAGTTATATTTATGGGTATATTATTGATAATGAGTATTCCAAAAATTATATGAGATTCCTAGAAAGTCAGTATGTTACCAGTTACATTTTTTATTTATTCTGTTAGAACATTGTATCCTACAGAAATAACGAAATTTCCTTGTTAGTTACTGGCTATCTTGACCACTCATCAGATTTTCAACCATGGCCATTCTAAGTCTTTGTTATCCACGGTTGTTTTCATTGTTCTCTAAAAGCATTTGCAATCGGCTAGGGTCCAAAGTTGCTCCTTCTTTAATGAGATTCATGGAAAAGACTCTGTCTGACAGGTACTCTTGAACACAGGTTTCTGATAACCTTAAGAACATACCATTGGACTGGATAAGAATTTCTGGAAGTCTTATGAAGAAACTGATGGCTTTATAAAACTGATTCCCAAAATGAAGCAGAATAAGAATTAATTACATGGGACTGAATCAAGTGATGAGGGTAATGATTTTATGACTTTTTATTTTTTACCAACCTAAAATGTAGACTGGATCCTGAAAGTCTTCTAGTTTTCTCCAATATTTGCATATTCAAACTATTATTTCCAAATTTTCTTCTAACCTTCTGACTGGGAAAGACTGAATGAGAACAGAGCTTTTCCCTAAAGCTCTGCAAACAGAAGCTAGATGACGGGCGTGACAGAGACTCCGGAGACATCCCCATCAACAACCCTGGGGATCAACTCCTGTGCTTGATGCTGTGGGGCAGCTCAGAGAGTTCACCAGAGCACCTGATATGACCTGCAGACCAGGGACATCTGTCACATGGCCACTGCCTGTCTCACTCCAGCTGCAGCTCCTTCCAATCCAGTATCTAGAAATCCTGACTGGCTGCCCCCTGGACTTAAAAACTGGGTTATAGTTTTCCTAGCCCTTACCTTTGTTTTTCTTTGGTTTTCATAGACATGCTTTTTACTAAACATCTGATTGTTTGCACCATATAGAGGCCTAACTTTAGTGGGAACACCACCACCACCTGCAATTAGACACAACTGTCAATAGTTTCACTGGATTGACCTATTCTTGGGACTGAGAGACTAATTCAATTGTTTTATGACACAACCCCACAAACCCCATTTCTGAACTGTGACTTCTTGAGGAAGTTTCAGGTGGGTGGCTGTTGGTTCTCAATAAAACCCAGAGTATAGTTCTTTGGCCTGCTGCATGCTTTGAATAAAAGGAGATTGAAAGGCCTTAGAAGCAGCTTCAGTGGAAAAGTGTCCCTCTGACTTTCTCCTACCCACCTGTCCTCTGCCTCTCTTTATCCCCAAAGCAAGTCATAGAAACTAGAGTTCCTCTTCTGCAAGGTCATCGAAAGTAGAGCCTACCTCCCCTAAACCCAGCCAGAATGCCTATAAATATTACTCTGACCTTCCCTTGTTTGTCTGGTTAAGAGATGACCACCTACAAATTCTCTGCCCTATTTTGTCTGACGAGTCCTAAGACCCTTGTTCCAAAAGGTTCCTGTCTTCCACCCAGGAGGAAGGAAAGCTTCACAAAGAAGCCGATGATAATCTGAATAGCAGGTCCTTCTCTGTCTCCACACCATATTTGTCCAATCATATTCCTACATGATTATCCATTCTTTATTGAATCTAAACATAAGAGTAGAGTTTCCCTGGGTCTTTGAGTCTTCATCTCTGATGGCCCCTGTGTCATGTAGAATTTTGATTAGATAAATTTGTTATGCTTTTCTTATTCACTTATTCACTGTTTCTTGTTACAGTGTTGGTTGTGACTGTTAGAATGGGTGAGGAAATGTATCACAGCTGTTCTGCTCCTAAACTACATAATGAAATTCCAAAAAGTCTCTACTCTGGACCCTGAAGCTTGGTTGATGAACACATTTGTTGGTCAGGAGGGTGACAAGCCTTTTTTTTTTTGTTTTTTTTTTTTGTTTTTTTTGACAAGCCTTGTTTCCATGAAGAGATAGCACAGGAGATTTCTGTTCCCTCCCAGACCTCACTCTGTGTGTATCCTTTGTAATAAAATTGCAATCATAACTATGACTTAAAAGGAAAGTGTAATGCTTTCCTGAGTTCCTTCAGTTATTCTAGTGAATTATTAAACCTGAAGGGCTCATGGAAACATCAGAATTTGTATTGAGCTGGTGAGAGGTGTAGGTGGCCAAGGCAGTCTTGTTGGGGATTGTGTCCTGAAACCTGTCAGGACACAAAATGCTTAACGTTAGGACTGAATTGAATTACAGTGCTCCATGCTGGGCTGAGACTGCAATAGGATATAAACGATAAATACTGAAGTGGTTAAAGGAGTTTGGAAATTGGAACATTTCTTTAGCCAGAGTTACTAACACATGGCCAGTACATTTCTTCTGATTCCCATGGAATTAGGTGGGGCTATTTGTTCATCTCAAGACTAGTGAATGAATTATCAAGACCATACTCAGAGAACAATATGTATATATATATATTAATACATAATTTTGGGAATTGTCCAGTGATAGACCTCCAGAGAATGGGGTAGGAAATCCTTGGCAAACCTATACAGTCAAATTCCTAAGCCCTAATGGCCAGAAAGCAACTGATAGAAGAACTAGTTATTATAAAACATAATTTTTGGCCCTTACTTCTTTTCCTTCTCCAGCCACTTTGACCTGAGAGGGGTTAAGAACCACATTAACCAGAGGGGTAAGGCAGGAGAACGTACCATCCCTAATATCCCAGTGAATGTTTCTTTCAGGAAGCGACTGAGGACTTTTTATTATCTGAGAATAATTGCTGAAAGTTATGAGGCTTACTTGATATTTTTTGTGAGGAGGGGGAAGAACTTGCTCTACAGATTGGCTTACAGGGATAGGCATGGGAGGAGGAAGAGGGGTGTTTCTTAGATTCTTAGAGCATTTTGTTGGTCTTGTTCATTTTTACCAAGGATACGTACATATCAACTACAATAACAGGTTCAAGACTAGAGGATATGACTTCATTTTCCAGGCACCCAGTAACTTTTCTAGGTTTTTCTATAAGTCTAAATGGAAGTGTACCTCTGCCCCACCTCCCCTGGGTAATGTCCTTTGACATTACTCACCCTGCCAAATTTTTGCCATCAGATGACTAAAATTACATTGACAGTCAGTATGGAAGAATGAAAGCTTGGGGTAAGATTTAATTGAAAGAAAAAGTAAGCCCCAATTTATAGATGACTATTCATATCCCATTTACAGGAACAAATATTTTCTTATGTAATACTGATAATGTTATAAATGTGATTAGATATTTGTCATGCTCTCGATGGGTCTTTCACATTTATGCAAATATTACAAACAGAGATATTGACCCTTTTTTTTTTCTGGACTATCTTTTCAAGGATATTTGTAAAACAAATAGTCTTAGAAGACCGTGTCTCCTTCCAGAGCAAAGGGCTGGTTTGGAGCCACAATAAAAATATATCTGTCTAGGACACTTTCCCACCACAATAAAAATGTATCTTTCTAGGGCAAAAGTCAGATGGGCTTATTACTCATTGTATAAGATTTGGGCTCTCTAAATTTGGGCTCTTCTTGTGTAATCCACCCTCCTATGTGCAGATACCATCTGGCCTTCTTCACTACTCGTGTGTGATCTAGGGCTCAAGGAATCAGTACACATGCTGGTAACCTGGCTACTGCTATCTTTCACCTTTAACTTAGGAATCTTGTATCTTCCTCCAGTATCCATGAATGAAAGCTGGCTAGCTTTTAGCCTGTAAGTAGAGTAAAATCACAATACTTGAAAATATTAAAATCACCTCATATCTATTAGGATATCTAATATCAGAAACAGAAAATAACAAGTGTTGGGAAGGTTATGAAAAAAGACTTGTGCCCCACTAGTGTGAATGTTACAGGGTGCAGTTGCTATGGAAAATAGTAGGGTGATTCCTTTAAAAAAGTGAACATTGAATTACCATATCTTCAACAATTCTTCTTCTGGGTATATACCCAAAAGAACTGAAAGTGGGATCTTGAAGAGATATTTGTATACCCATGTTCACAGCAACATTAGTCACAAGGGCTACAAGGAGGAAAGAACTCAAATGCCCACAGATGAACAGATAAACATGTACGTACAGCCAATGAAATATTATTTAGCTTTAAAAAGGAAGGAACTTTGACATATGCTACCATATGGATGAACCTTGAGGACATTATACTAAGTGAGATAAAATAGTCACAATGAGGAAAATACTATATGGTTCCACTTATATGAAGTATCTGGAGTACATCGTCAAATTCATAGAGACAGAGTAGAATGGTGGTTGCTAGGGACCAAGAGCGGAGGAAAAGAGAGTTGTTAATGAGCATAGAGTTGCAAATTTGAAAGGTGAAAAAATTTTGAAGATCTGTGTCACAACAATTTAAATGCATTTAGCACTATTGAGCTATATATTTAAAAATGGTTAAGATGGTAAATTTTATGTATACTTTACCAAAATTAAAAATATTAAAATAACACATCTGTATTTGAATTTCAGCCTTGTTATATAAATAAGTCATGTGTGTAATAAAATTATTAGAGGAACTTATGCCTTTCAGATGTAATTTAGACTTACAGAACATGCTTTAAGAAGGCAAAATAGACTGTGTGGTACATGAGATATCACCTAGCCCCAGTGAGAATGGCCCACATCACAAAGTCTCAAATCTGCAGATGCTGGCATGGATACGGAGAGAAGGGAACATTTGTACACTGCTGGTGGGACTGCAAACTAATACAACCTTTTTGGAAGGAAGGAGAATCCTCAAAGAACTCAAATTAGACCTCCCGTTTGATCCTGCAATCCCATTACTAGGCCTCTACCAGAAGGAAAAAAAAAAATCCTTTTATCATAAGTACATTTGCACTAGACTATTTATTGCAGACTATCAATTTACAATCACCAAAATGTGGGAACAACCTAAATGCCCAGCAATCCAGGAATGGATTAACAAGCTGTGGTACATGTACACCATGGAATACTATTCAGCTATTAAAAAGATGGACGCTTTATATCTTTTGTATTAACCTGGATGGAGTCGAAACACATTCTTCTTAGTAAAGCGTCACAAAAATGGAGAAATAAGAATCCATATACTCAATTCTAACATGAAGCCAGTAGACATATAATATAATACATACCCATGTAAGAGAAAAACTCAAATCAATTCAAGGTGCAGGGTGGGAAGTGAGGGAGCTGGGAGAGGGGAGGCAGGAGGGCGATTGGGAGTTACTATGTACAGCACACCTCTTGGGGGTGGGACACAATTATAATAGGGACTTCACCTAATAAATGCAATCAGTTACCTAATTCTTTGTACCCTCAATGAATCCCAAACAATAGAACAAAGTGTGATAGCTTACTTATTTATTCATTCATCTTAACTTTAACTATTCAACTTTACTTCTTATGTTCTTGGACATTCATTTGAATAATGCCCCCCAGTTTCTGAATACCTAAGGATTATTCTTTCTGCAGATGGCTGTCCTCTCCACTCTTTCATCTAATTGAATCATGAACATCTAAGAAGACTCATTAAATTTGCCATTCTTCAAGACTTCAAAATAAAAATCATAAGAATACTTCCTTGTAAAAACCCCAGCAGCACCATGTGCTGAAGCCTTAATATATTTTGTAACATTGATCCAGAATTACCACTACTCTGAAAATCATCACCATCTGAAACTTAGAATTGAATGATGCTTCAAGAGGCAAAGTTCAGTCACTTCCTTTTGTTGTAAAAATACATCTGGTTCAATGGTCTTTAATATTATAGTTGTGGTGGAAAATCCATAAGGTGATGATGTTTTTCTCTAATCTTAAATGATAGGGTAGCATTGATTGAGGATGGTCAAATTGAAATAAAAGAGCATTTTAATTGTTCTTCAAATGGAAACTGACTAAAGCAGTAAACCCAATGATTTCATGAAGGACAAGAAAGAACTTACTAGAAGGATACTATTGTCTTTGATGTTTTGATTAATTGTATTAAATAATTTATGTTGTATAGCATAGAGGACTCTGAATAATCTGTACAATTTTTTGATGAAAAAAGGCACATGGCAGTATCTTTCCCAGTTTGCCTTTATTCTAATCCTATTTCCAGGAGTCCTCAATCTCTGTATATTTCCAAGCATCTTCATATACATTATCTGCACAAACTTGATTTTGAACACAACTTATGCGACTGATATTTAGCCCATTTTTTAATAGTTAAGAAATTTGATATTAAGCTTATTTCAATGGTTTGCTTGTGGCTATTACTCCAGGACTCTTCTTTCTCTCTGCTGCCTATTCAGGTGGGCCTCCTTACTGCCTCTGTCACTTCATCTGTTTATATCTGGCTGCATGCATTTGCTTTGCCTTGTTATGAATCCCTCCTCACCTTCCCATAATTCATGGACTTTATTATATTCAACTTTTTTCACTTTTTATGTTCAGCTTAAATCTACCTTTTCCTTGAAGACTTCAATAGTTGATGAAGTTCACAATTATTTTTTGCCATTTCACATTTCAAGTTGGTAGCACATAGTTCAGTCTCATATAACATAGTATAGTGTTTGATTCGTCTTCATGTCTTCATATCTTTATTTCATATATCATAAAGTAAAAGGTCAATTCTTTAAGAGAAGGAGTCATGGCTTAGAAGGATTTTTATCTGTTAACATAAAATGGTTGTCTCATATTTAATACATATTTCTTAACGTAGTCTTTCTCAACCAATTTCTGAGGTATTCTACACTAGAGAAAATGATTTTATTGCCTAGTTTAATAATTCTCACAACAAGAGTGCATAGCTGAAGAAGTAAACTCATCATATACAATAGATTCATTAAACCATTAGAGTTTTATTTCCCCAGGTTGAGTAGGATGTTTTGATGAACTGACCGTCATCAATACCAAAATCAAAGTTTGGATAGTAAATGATCTTTGACCATGACCATCATCTTACCATGATACCGTGCAACTCCATCTGAAAATAATGTTACAAAGGCATTATGTAAAGTAATTTAAGAAGAAACAGGTAAATGTATGAATGGAGTATGGTAAAATATGTAGGAGACAGATTTGCTCACAGGTTTTCTATACAACTTCAACTGAATAATTTTAAATTTTATTGAATTTTAGTCAAAATAATTATTTTAATCAAAATAATTAAATATTTTAATCAAAATAATTAAATATTTCAGCAGTAAACCATTAAAAATTACCAAAAAGGTTAGCTTTTTATATGAGAAACATTTTACTAATGCTAATAAAACATAGTGACACACATTTGCATTTTCTGCCTCACTTTGACAGGCCTTATGATGTGTACTGTTTTGGACAAAATGGAGTGAGGGAGGCACAGACCAGTTAATCAGTCTCTAACACTTGGCATTTAGCACAGAGGAAAGACAAGGAATTGTCTTTGCATAATGGAAATGCCTGTTTCAGTGGGTGTCCCGTCTTTTTCAGCACAGGCTCAGGCTGATAGAGAAGTCCAGGATGTCCACCCATCTTCAGGAACAGGCAATGGCAAACCTCACAACCCAGGGAGATGGTTCAGCTTCACCCTCTATCAAGCAGGGCTCATAGCTCATGCCTCGGTGTGCGAGGTAAGACAGGGCAGGTATAATTTTTATTTAAGAGGACCATTTTAACTCTTTTGTGATAAGATAAGGGGAGAAAAGATACTATCCCACAGCTTTGTCTCATAAAGAAAAGAACAAGGAAGAATCTGCAACTTTTAAACCAGAGAAGTCAGTAAATGTGGGTATTATATGGTGATGGATAACTAATAATTATTAACATATCATATTAATATATTGAAGTATGGAATGAAAATAAATGGAACTGAAAGCAAAAGGATCCTTAAGCTATTGAAAATATGAATATGATTGAAAACTGAGCAAGATAAAGGTGGGGAAGAGAAAAGAAATCAGAAGAACAAATGAACGGTTCTACTTTTTTTTGAGACAGAGTCTCACTATGTTGCCGTCAGTAGAGTGCGGTGGCATCACAGCTGATAGCAACCTCAAACTCTTCCCAAGTAACTGGGACTACAGGTGCCCGCCACAATGCCCAGCTATTTTTTGGTTGTAGTTGTCGTTGTTTAGCAGGCCAGGGCTGGGCTCAAACCCGCCACCTTTGGTATATGTAGCTTGTGCCCTACTCACTGAAGTATGGGTGCCGAGTCGAATGGTTTTACTGTTAAAGGGAGTTTAGTTGGGAATACTGGCGTGGATAGCTATTAAATGAAAAAAGTAAAGAGATTCTGTTAGAAGAAGTCTCTAGGTACCTCTTTGAGGCAAGAAAACAATCATTGAAATGAAAATAAAGATTGGAGTACTGAAATGACGTAAGCAAAGGCTTTATAATCAAGTCTGAGGGAAGGCTGCTGGTAAAATACGGGGTGTTAAAAGGTAGTGTGACATCCTCTGTGGACTGAATGAGTGATCAGGCTTCCGGTCACGGATTTCACTTGTTAAACTTATGAGGGTCATAAAACGTGAAAGGAAGGCATGGCTTTTAGCATAGCAATCTGGTTCCAAGCAAAAGAAATGACAACACTGTAGGTGACCGTGGGGAAGCAGGCTAGAAGGAAGTCCCAGGAAGAGTTTCCTAAAAGGGCAAAGGATGATTAACTCAAGGACGTGCACCTGAGTGAGCAACTATGGTGCGAATTCTTTCAAGTCTCAGAGTCAAGGAGGAATAAAAAATTAGAGCAAAACAGTGCCAAACATTTCGGGAGTGCTCGTGAGTCTTCCTGAGTTGCAAACGGTGGTGGGAGTGTTTAAACACAAAAATTACATCTGATAGAAATGTTTAAGTTAGCAGCCTGCTATCAAAATATTCCATCACCTTTTACTTGGAAACATAAATGCTTTAGGACCATGCTGAGCAGCACTGCTGAGATCTCTGTACAATGATAGTTTGTTCACAGTCCAGCCAGCTGTACAAAATTATGAACATATATTTCAAAATTTTGAACAAAATAGTGCATTACTTCCTATTATAGTTCATCAGATCTGATTTCTCTTGTAAATATAAGTAGAGATCATTTTCAAAATAACAGAGTAGAATTTCCTGTGCAGACAGATGCTTTTTATATTTATAAAGCTTGAGCTCCTTTTTTTCTTTATACTGCTTTGGGAAACTGGAAACTGATATGATTTTTCATATCAAGTTTAGTTTTAACATATGGCAACGAGCTCTCTGAGACTGTCTCCAAACTTTGTAGTTAACAGTTTCCAGCCTACACAGGAAATGAAGCTGTGCTTCTGACGCATTCCCATTATATGGGAAGACCGCAGAGAACAGCCTCAAGTTAAACCACAAAAATTATGTTTATACAAAGCGCAGCGTTCAATTTAAACCACAGTAGCACAGAAAGCTTCAGTTGATGCTTCAGTTCTGTTTCTAAGTTGTTCTCGCAAAACATTTTAAAGCATATCAATAACCAAGTAGCTGTGAAGCTGTTTTTTCAGCTTTTTGGTAGGTAGATAAGCAAAAAGCAAGTTCTCAATCTGGATATTGCCTTGTACGAGGGGCTTCTGGTTAGGAATCAGCCTGTGTTTGTGAGTCTTCTACTGGATTTTTAGGTGTGACAAAAGCAAACAAAACAAACAAAACCTCATCAAGCAAGAATCCTTGAAGGAAAGAGCGAGTGTGCCCTCTGTGCAAAATGATTTTTATGTGTTGCATCCCTGTTGTATACTACAGGGTACAGGAAAATAAAGTACCGAATGTAATGACTGCCTCAGTTCGCTCAGGGTTGTATGTTTTGCTGTAAAATTGTTCCATACTGTAATACATCTATGCTTTTTTTTTTTTTGAGTTCCTGGGATGCTTTTTAATAGGAATTTTTTGTTTGTTTGTTTGGTTTACTCCTGTCAGCTTTCATTTCCTACTGTTATTTGATCTAGTATTCCTTCTTTCCTCTCGCTCATGGTCCAATGTTTGTGTACAATATATCCCTTGGGATAAGAAACCAGACTAAGAAGTGTGGCTAACTTCTGTTTAAAAATGAGGCTATGTAAGACCAGGACTGTGGGCCAAGGATATTCTGTCAACAAAACACAATGACAGTGGAAAGAAAGTAGACCTATCTCTTATTATTATTATTATTATTATTATTTTGAGATAGAGTCTCTCCAATAGAGACTCTGTTGCCCAGGCTAGTGTGCCATGGCGTCAGCCTAGCTCATGGAAACTTCAAATTCCTGGGTTCAAGTAATTGTCCTGCCTCAGCCTCCTGAGTACCTGGACTACAATGCCCAGCTACTTTTTTGATTTTTAGTAGAGGCAGGGGTCTTGCTCTTGCTCAGGTTGGTCTTGAACTTTTGAACTCAAGGGATCCTCCTGCTTGAGCCTCCCATAGTTCTAAGATTACAGACATGAACCACTGCTCCTGGCCTCTATCTCTTATTATTTGTTTTCCTTTGGTCAAGTATAATACCTCTTTAAACCTCAGTTTTCTCATCTATAAAACACTATACAGAATTGCTATTAAGAGCCAAATAAGATAATACATATGAAGCCTCCTGGAGCTGTTGTGAGAATATAAGGTCATGTATGAAAACATGTGGCACAGAGCCTGGTACAAAGTAGGTTCTCTTTGTCTCCTCTGCTTTCTCAAGGGGACTTTCGTATTTATTTCTTTTTTCTTGGTTGTAGTTCACGTATTTGTAAAAGAAAAAAGCACACTTACAGATCATTAGCATATTATTACTAGCATTTTACCTCTCAGCTCAGGGACTTTTAGAAAGTGTTAATGTTTTGAAATTTGAAGAAAGAGCCCTTCATATTCAAAAAGTATTATTTAACTGAATCCCTTAATATATTGTCTTAAAATAATTTGTATAAATATTAAATCATAATTGGAAGGGAATAATCAGTCTTTGCTAAGCACTTGTATTAGCACTTTTAAAATCAGGGCCTAATCCTTCTTGTTAGTGAAAGTGATGGAAACTTGCTAATGAAAAATTGTAAAAGAATTGTAATAGAAATGAATCCCAGGTTCTCACCGGACTGTAGCCAAAATGCTGAGAAGCGATTGAATACCCCATTCTCAACATCTCAAGATGCATATCTTTTTATTATTTTAATGTATAGTTTTTTAAATAATATTTTGACTTTATGTGCAACTTTTTATACATAATATATTTTTCTTACTTCATGTTTTTATCAGATTATTCATATGCATACATTTTAAGTCTGCATAATATCCAAGTGGATATAACTTATTTAAACATTTCACTTCAGTTGGACATACATTTTGCTTCCTTTCTCTTTCTCCATTATAATTAACATTTTCTCCATATTTAGTACTCTCTCCTTAGATAGATCCCTAAAAATGGAATCATAGTATTAAAGAATACAAAGAGTTTTAAGGCTTTTGCCAAGTTGGAAAACAGCAATCTCAGAATCACAATATTACTACAAAGGACACCTGGCCCAGTCTCCCTGGCATTTGTCCTGTTTACTCCAAATGAATGCCTCACCCTTTGTTTAACCAATGTAGAGATTACTCACCTAAAAGCTTGTCCACTTTACTGATGCCAACTGCAAGGAGCATTCAGATGACCTGATGGTAATTTTTGAAACATTTATTTTTGGTGTCTACTGAATATCTTATTTTTAGTCAGAGACACTTGTATTATTGTTATTATAGTATTGGCATTTTATAAAAGAGGGCATGAAAGCATAAAGTTGACAGGAGAACTGAGATGAGCATGTCCTTCCTTTGCTGGCCCAGGACTTATTCTTCTCACTGGCCCCCTATGAGCTGCAAGCTCCTGCCACACTAAATTTACCAACAAACCCTACTTAACATAGGGTATACTGCTTTGGGAGGAAAGATGTGGCAAAGTCACTCATCTTGGAAAATAAAAGGGCTGATTATTCATTACCTGTGTAACTAACACCTCCCTTGAAAGCAGTAGCATATGATCTTCAGAAGGACCCACAATTCTGCTGAGATTCAAGACCAAAGGATTAGGAGCAAACATATCCATATGCAAATCAAGCTTCTGGAGGGCCTCCATCCAAGAAAGGAAATTACTAATACCTGCAATAGATGGCGGCACACTTAGGGCCATAGGCAAGTGAGATTCCCACAGAACACTACGCAGCATTAGCCAAAGGCAGCCAGGCAAGAAAGCCAGAGGGTTAAATCTTACAAAGTAAAATTTTATTAGGAACCTACTGAATCATTACAGGGCATGTTTAGGCAATCTAAGTCAAGTATGATATTCATATGATATTTTAGGCCCCAGAGATAAGACTGAAACTGAGTATAAAGCATCCTTAGGGGATACCAAATTGGCGAAATCCTCAATTTGAATGTAACTGGGAACTTGTGGGGCTTTTCTTTTCTCTTCTTTTCCCTCCCTCCCTTCCTTCCTTTCTGTCTTTCTTTTTGAGACAGACTTACTCTTATGTATCATCCTGCATAGAGTGCATGCAGTGGTGTCATCGGAACTCACAGCAACCTCAGACTCCTGGGTTCCAGGGATCCTCTTGCCTCAGGCTCTGGAGTAGCTGGGACTACAGGCACCTGCTACAATGCCTGGCTAGTTTTTCTATTTTTTGTTTTAGTACAGCTGGGGTCTAGCTCCTGCTCAGGCTGTTCTCTAACTCATGAGCTCAGGTGATCCATTCATCTTGGCCTCTCAAAGGGCTGGGATTATAGGCCTGAGCCACTGCACCTGGCCTGTGGGGTGGTTGGGAGAAATGATTTAGTTTTGAGGTCTTCTAAGGCTGAAGTTCCTACCTACTGGAAAGAAAGACGTACATAGGTAGGGAATTGAGATTTCACATCAAATCAGAAACTCTAAGAAGTGTACACGAAGATTTAAGCATGAGATGTTTAAAAGTCATCAATTAAAAATCGGGCTGATTATTTAGAAACATGCTGTTTCTAAAACATGCCATGCACCTTCCCCTCATGGGCATTTTGTATTTGCTGTTCCCTCTGCCTTGAGTTAAAATCAGCGAGGTAACCTTTGAAAATCATACAGAGTCTTGTAGGTCATGGTAAGGAGTTTGCTTTCTACTCTGAAGAAGGAAGATCGGAGGGTTGCAAGTAGAGAAATAATGTCATCTGACTTAATACTCATATTTCATTTTCCCTTCAATCATTTGAGAAATGCATTTTAAATCTACAGAAAAGACAAGTAATTAGCAAAATGAACATCTATATAGCCTTTATTTGTTCTCCAATTGCTTATATTTCATTATATTTGCTTGATTTTTCTTTTTCTTTAATTATCATTTATTTTGCTGAATCATTTGAAAATAAGTTGCAGATACAAGGTATTCCCACTAAATCTTTCAGCATTTATTATCTAAGTACAATTTACTACATAACCAAATAAAAAACCTGTCATTGATTCAACGTCATCTATTATAGTCCTTATTTAAATTTCCCCAACTGTCCTGTAATTGTCTTTGAAAAATTATATTTTCCAAAGGTGGCCACCACAGTTTCTCTTCTAGAACTTTGTACCTCCCCAGTATAATTTGGTTCTCCTCCATTTGAATGTGAGCAGGCTTTTGTGGCAGTGGAAATGATGGTGTGACCGCTGAGGCCAAGGCAATTCTACCTCTGCCTTGCTTACCACAACACTTGAAGAAGCCCTAAAGCTGCTGTCTCATTGTCCTGAGGAGAAGCCTTGGGGAGACATCACAAGGAAAAGCCCTGTAACTATATGAAGAGATGCCCGCCAGCGCCACCTGTTGTTCCAGTTGTGTCAACACTGAGTCCAAGATCTTGAGAAACCTGAAGCCAGAATCACCCCGTCCAGCCCTGTCCACAGTCTGGCCTACAGAGACCATGAGAGAGCATATTTTCTTATGCTGCCATGTTTGGGGAATTTTTATTACTCAGTAGTAATAACTATAATAAAACACTGACATTAGCAAAAATTCTGGATCCAATGAAGGCTTAAGTTTATACATTACATTAGGTTCTTAGGTCTTTCAGTTTCTTTTAAACTAGAATAATCCTCCTTCTTCTTTATCCTTTTAAAAAACATGGTATTAAAAATCATGAGCATTTTTTCATGTGTCTGTAGGCCATGCGCCTGTCTTCTTCAGAGAAGCTTCTGTTCATGTCTCTTGCCCACAATGAAATGGGATCACTTGTTTTTTTCTTAGTAATAAGTTTGAGTTCTCTGTGGATTCTGGTTATTAGACTTTTGTCAGAAATACAACTTGCAAAAATCCTCTCCCATTCTGAGGGCTGTCTATTTGCTTTACTTAGTGTGTTCTTGGCAGTGCAGAAGCTTTTTAATTTGATCAGATCCCATTAATGCATTTTTGATGATGCTTTAATTGCCCAGAGTGTCCTCCTCATAAAGTATTCTCCCAGGCCAATTTTTTCAAGCATTTCCCCTGCACTCTCTCTATGAATTTTTATGATACTATCTAACCCAAGTAAGAGTAGCCCACATCACAAAATCCCAAAACTACAGTCATTGGTGTGGATGTGGAGAAAAGGGAATACTTCTGCACTGCTGGTGGGAATGTACGTTCCTTTTGGAAAGAAGTTTGGAGAACACTCAAGGATCTAAATGTAGACCTGCCATTTGATCCTGTAATTCCTCTTCTAGGTGTATATCCAAAGGACCAAAAATCATTTGGCAATAAAGATATTTGCACCAGATTGTTCACTGCAGCTCAATTCATAATTGCCAAGTCATGGAAGAAGCCAAAGTGCCCATCGACCCATGCATGGATTAATTAAATGTGTTATAAGTATACCACTGAATACTATGCAGCATTACAAAATGGAGACTTTACCTCTTTTATGTTTGCATGGATGGAGCTGAAAAATATTCTTCTTAGTAAAGTATCTCAGGAATGGAAAAAAAATCCAATGTACTCAGTACTACTGTGAAACCAATTTATAATCTCTCACACTTGCATATGAAAAATGAAACACAGCTATAGCCTAGGATAAAGAAGGGAAGGGGAGGGAGAGGGGAAGGGAGGGGCGTGGGTCGATAGAGGGAGGGTTAGTAGGGGCACCACAACTGTGGAGCATATTGCAAGTACAAGTTGAATCTATCAGGTGTAGAACACAAGTGTCTTAATGCTGTAATTGGGTAAATGAGGTGAAGACTGTGTTGATAAGTAGGATATAAGCACTCTAATTTGTACAAATAATCAACACACTGAATACCATAATGGCGTAAATGTATGATCTATGTACAAATGACTTAATAAAAAACAAACAAAGAAACAAACAACAACAAAAAAAACATAGTATTATTGGTTTTTGAAAAGTCCAAGACATTTGTTTTATAAAATGCATTAGTGTTTGGATTTGTCTAATTGTTTCTTCACGATTAGATTGATGAAGAATACAAGAAGCTATTTTAAAATTACTCCCGTTTTTCATTTTTTAAAATGGTGGTGAAAAACACAGAATGTCAAATTTGCCCTATGAATTTTTCAATACAATACAATATTAACTACAGGTACAGTGATATACAACAGATCTCTAGAACTTAGGCGCCTTACATAGCTGAAGATTTGTATACATGGAATAGCAACTCCCCATTTCAAGCTCCTCAGAGCTGGTAACCATCCCATTCTACTCTGTTCTTACAAGTTTGACTATTTTAGAAACCTCACACAAGTGGGATCAGGCAGTATTTGTCATTATGGGACTGGCTTATTTCCCTTAGTCTAACGTCCTGCAGGTTAATCCATGTTGTCACATGTGGCAAGATTTTTTCTTTAAGGCTGAATAATAACATACATTTCAGTGTATGTATAAACCACACTTTCTTTATCCAGTTCTACATTTGTGGATAGTCAGGTTGTTTCCACATCTTGGCTACTATGAATAATGCTGCAGTGAATGCTGGCGGGCAAATACCACATCAAGATCCTGATTTCAATTCTTTTGGATATGTACTCAGAAGTAGGATTGTTGAATCATATGGTAGTTCTATTTATAATTTTTTGAGGAGCTTCCATACTGTTTTCCATAGCAGCTGCACCATTTTACATGCCCACCGACTGTGTACATGGGTTCCAATTTCTCCATATTCTTGCTAACACTTACTTGTTTTCTAACAGGATTGAAATGATATGTCATAGTGGTTTTGATTTGCATGTCCCTGATGATTAGTGAATTTACATTTTCATCTGTGTTTATCAGAGATACCAGCCTATAGTTTCTTTTCATAAATCTGTTGGCCATCTGTATGTCTTCTTTGGAGAAATGTCTATCAAGCTGTTTGCCAATGTTTTAATTGGATTATTTATTTTTTTGCTATAGAGGTGTAGGAGTTCCTTTTATATTTTGGATATTAACTCCTTTTTACACAGTTTGCAAGTATTTTTTCCTCATTCCATATGTTGCTTTTTCTCTCTGTTGATTATTTCCTTTGCTCTGTGGAAGTGTTTTATTTATTTATGTTTAAATTTGAGAATATTATAGGGGTGTAAATGTTTTAGTTACATGAATTTATTTTTTACAGTTTGAGTCAAAGTTATATAAGTGTGCCCATCACTTAGATCATTTGCACTGTACCCATTAGGTGTGAATTTATCCCTTTCCCCCACCTGCTTCTGCTTCCTTTTTGTTGCATTTTATTACCAAGTGTACACATGGGTGTTGATTGGTTTCAACTTAATAGTGAGTACATATGGTGTTTGTTTTTCCATGCTTGTGATACTTAACTTAAAGAATGGTCTCCAGTTCCATCCAGGTTGTTGTAAAAGGTACAAATTCACCATTTTTTAATGGCTGAGTAGAGCTCCATGATATACATATAGCACATTTTATTAATCCCCTCATGTGGTGATTGGCACTTGGGTTGACTCTACATCTTTGCAATTGTGAATTGTGCTACAATAAACATGTGAGTGCACATGTCTTTTTAAGAAAATGACTTTATATTCTTAGGGTAAATACCCAACAGTGGGCTAGCTGGATCAGATGGTAGGACTACTTTTAGTTCTTTGAGGTGTCTCCATGTGACTTTCCATAGTGGCTGTACTAGTAGAGTGTTTCCTTCTCTCTGAATCCACACCAGCATCTGTTGTTTTGGGAATTTTGATAAAAATTCTCCATTCTCACTGCAGTCAGATGATAGCTTCTTGTGTTTTGATTTGCATTTCCCTGATTAGAGCTATTGATCATTCTTTCATAGGATTACTGGCCATTAGTTGATCCTCTTTTGAAAAGCTTTTCCTTTGTCTTTTGTCCACTTGTATATGGGGTTGTTTGATTTTTTTTAATGTTTGATTTGCTTGAGTTCTACATAGATTCTGATTATCATCCCTTTTATAGACCTATAGCATGCACATATTTTATCTCATTTTGTAGGTTGTATATTCACTATATTGATTATTTCCTTGGCTGTACAGATTCTTTTTCATTTAATCATCAAGTCCCATTAGTTAAATTTTGACATTGCCATAATTGCTTTTGGGGTCTTCTTCATCAATTCTTTGCCTAGCATGATGTCTGTAAGAGTTTTTCCAGTATTTATTCTAGACTTCTTATAGCTTCATGCCTTAGACTTAGGTCTGCTATTCACTGACTTAATTTTTGTGCATGGTGAGAGGTGTGGATCTGGTTTCAGTCTTCTGCATGTGGCTATCCAATTCTCCCAGCACCATTTATGGAATAAGGATTATTTTCCCCAGTGTATGTTATATGTAGTGTCTGCTTAGTCAAAGACAAGATGGCAATATCCAGGCTTGCTGTTCATCTATGTCTCTGTTATTGTGCCAGTGCCATGCTCTTCTGGTTAGGATAGCTCTGTGGCATAGACAGAGACCTCTTTGGGATATAGGAGGAAACCAGAGTACCCGGAGAAAGTCATGCAGACTTGGGGAGAATGTACAAATTCCAAACAGATGGTGGCCCTGAATGGAATCAATTTTAAAAAACTCAATGTTATAATTAAATGATGTTAAGTGAAACAACATTATTTGAGGATCTTATGTATATAATATCACCATTAGTAGTGAAAAGCATGAATAATAGAAAAATAGGGCTGATAGGAAGGATAGCAAATAAATGAACTAAAATATTTTGGTTTTATAAGTTTAAAAATCTTTTATAAGTAGCATCAATACAATTTATTATGGGACTGGCATAGGATGCACCAGTTTATAAGTAGTATCAATACAATTTATTATTTTATGATAAAAGCAATATTCATCTTTATTTATACAGGGTGTCCCCCTACATTCACCATACATAGAAAAAAAATGAGAAACTGTAGCTAAATATACCTTTATTTATAACATAGTCATTACAAAATTTTACAAGGAAGTGGCCAACATGTAGAGAGTATTTTGTAAAGATTTTGTAAAATTCTGTAATGAGTATGTTGTAAGTAAAGGTACATTTAGCCACAATTTCCCATTTTCCCTATATATAGTGACTTTTGGGACAACTTTTGGGACACACTATAGTTCTTCAAAAGTACATTAGATGTTTTCCATAGTTACAACTACTTATTACAACTTTTATCAAAAGTACTCATTTTTGCTTTTTTACCCAACATGAAGATGGATTGAATTTTCCTAGATAATCATCTGACATTTTAAATCATTAACACATTTCCAGTACCAGGTAAATGAATCACATTAAAAGAGAATGCATAGCAAGGTAAGGCCATCTTATCCAGGAGTCTAAGAGCCATGTGTTGTAATAGTGGAAGCCCTGAACTAAGTCAGGAAGGATAGGTTTCTCATCAGAATACCACAGAAGTAACCTTGAGCCAGCCAGGTCATCTTATTGGAATTCCCATTCCTTACTTAAAGTTAGGAGATGGAGTAAGCAAACTTTCCTGTCTTTTCCAGCTTTCATAGTTCACTGTTATCTGTCAGGCAAATTCATCAACATTTGTGAGATACTGCTAAAGATTTAGGGACACTTAAAAATTTTTTAAATTCCAAATTTCACTTACTCGTAAGCAGAGACTTGGCCAGAACTTTATTAAAACCAGGTTTGTTACTATGCACATTTGGATACACCAAAGATCAAGTCTTGCCCCTAAAATATAACTCTTCATGCATTTAGTCAATCATTTAAATCATTTGAATCTTACGATTCAAAACATTGGTCTAGATACAATGGGAAGCACATGGATCATTCCTGTAATGAGAACACCCTGTGACACAGCAGAAAAGCTGTATCACACAGTGACCACACTGTGACCAACATGGGAGACTTACAGAGAGAGAACAATCAGATCTCAGTATACATTAATCCTAACCCCAATATATCAATAACACTAACTCCATCTTATGGAATTATTTATGATATATCAGTGCATGTGTGTATGTGTGTGAAGTTTCTGGTAGTAAGAGGAAGGTATTTATTGTAGACATGCTATTATCAATCAGAAAAAAACAATGGAAATCATCTTCAATCATGTGATCTAGGTTAACCACTGCTAACATTCTGCTGAATTCCTTCTAGTTTATTTCTATGCTCATGTCTACTTTTTTTGAAACTTACTTTTTTATTGAATATATCAAGAATATTTTCAAAATCCTTAAAATCATTATACACGTACAACATTTTGTATATGTCTGAATGTATTCTTTTATGGATGAAACATAATTTATTTTTTCCAGAAACAACTCTGTATCTCCTTTTTAGATGTTTATGTTTGTTCATTCATTTATAGAACATTCTTTAAGCACCTGGATGCCAGGAACTATTTGTTAATGCTCGGAACTATTCTTAGTGCTGAAGATACAGAGTAAACTAAATCAAAGATGTGCATGTCTTCTCGGAATGTTCCTGAGGGTAGGAAGCAAGGAAACGATACAATGATAAATAAAATTAATTCGTCCTACATAAGAGAATTACTTAATTAGACTTTACAAGCTTCAAAATTAATCTTCAGACCCTCTGCAAAGAGTTTCAGTTTACTCCCAAATCTCTGGAATTGGCTGGAGACCATAATGACTGTTTCCACAGGTCTCAGATCCAAGCTAGCCAGCGACCACAGTGCCTGCCCCAGGCAAGCCTTTGCAGGAAGGATGACCCTGAGGCAGCCATTGCTCAGTCTTAGTTTGGAAGGTGGGGGTGGTAACGCTGTGGAGAAATGAACCAAGAGCAGCCCCTTCACAGCAGGCCAGGACAGATATGGATGGGCTGACTCAAAAAGGTGAGTTAGATGGCATAAATTCCTTTGCTTGGGAATTTGACCTGAGAATTCACAGGAGGACGAGGCTGTCAGCAGTTAGAATTGAAGCTGAATCTGGATATGGAGAACATCTGGTGCACTCACGCTGGGGAATGTGTAAGATTAATTAACGAGAGTGCAGAAACCATAAACATGCAGCACTTTGGAGGGAGAGAAGGCATACACAGAGGGTGCCAAAAAGAGTATACACATTTTAAGAAAGGAAACAACTGCATTAAAATTGTAATTATCTATACTGGTAACAAAAGATGAATACAAGTCACATTAAGCACCTCTTACAATTGCAGCAGTCAAACGTGCCTGGAGTATTAGGAATTTAATACAGGTTTTTCCTTTCTTAAAATGTGTACACATTTTTTTGGCACCCTCTGTCTATGTAGTCAGTAGTGGAGAAAAGAGAAAATAAGCCACCTAGAAAGCTTCTGTGGGGCTCATGTTAAAATGCTAAGGGAAGATTAATATTAGTATTTCTCATTTTTATTGACCTTTGAGCTGCTTTGGACTCAGAACACCCTCCCTGAATGTTCAGCTTTCTGGAGTCAGATTTACTCATTACTTCAGGTAACTTGAGTGAGTCTCTAGTCCTTAAACTAAAGGAACTCAACAAGAACAATTCTCTATACAGAAAGACAACAATACGTGTAATCGTAATGTAATGGTATGTCGCAATACATCATTCAGATCCACCCAACTTGGGAAAAAGTTTTATTAAAACTTTTGATTTGAGAATTATCTTACCAGGGCTTAGATTCCCCCATTTTTTTTTTTTAAATATTCAATTTTTTAGATTAAGTCGTTTGAAAAGCCAGTTTCTCTTCCTTAATAAATGTATGTTAAATAAAATAGAGGTACTAGGGATAGTTTGGAAATGGAAGAAACATTCTTTACCAGAGGCACACAGCCTAATAGCAATCCTACAATTACAAAGCGGGATAATAAACAGTTTGAAAGAGTCTGCAGAAGATGCTGTAGCTGTGGTTCTCAGCCTTCCTAATGCAGTGCAAGAACATTGGGGGGAGTGGGCTCTAAATCACAGGAGAGAAGGTTTCCTGAGGAAGGTGACCCTTAAGCTAAGTTTTAAAGGATTGATAAAAGCTAACTCTATTTTAAGATCCAGTTCAAGCTAGAGTTCTCTAGTCTCTTAGAAAAACATTAATTCCTAATGTTTTTTTTAAGTCCTACTGCAGATTTGGGGTCATTTTCAATTCTGATACTTTGATACTAGGTCCACAAATTCTATAGCAGTTTTGGTAATGTGGATTAACAAAAGTATTTCTACATCTTCTTACTCTGCAATATTTCTCAAATTTGCCTGATCATAAGAGTCACACAATAAGTATACAGAGCTTAAAAACTCTCCCCCGAGGCTTCTGATGCATTAAGTCTGGGTTTGTTTTAAGCAAGTGCCCCCTTACTCATTATTAGGCATATTCAAGACTTACTTTCCTATTGTCTAATATTATTTTTGTTATCGTTTATTTATTATGTTCTGTTATCAGACTGTTTTCTAGGACTAGTTAATAAGAAAAGAAAGAAACACAAAACTTTCCATTAGGACAAAGAGTTATTTCCTTTTAGATGAAATTTATAGGTAAGCACACATTATATAAACACATGCAAATTATAGTTTTTAAAAATATTTCACTGTGGGTTAATTTATTTCTATACAGCCTATCTCCTTGTGTGAATATTGTTTTATTTTAATTGTAATCTACTCATGTGTCATTCCTAGTTTAAGACATATACTCTACTCAATCATGTTTATGTTTTTTCTTTAGTAAGACAAGCACAAGTTAGTATTTTAGCTTTCAGAGATTTACATAGGAGGGTATGGACGGTATAATGGGAAGATGCTATATTAAACTGAGAGACAAAGAGACAAAAGTATTTAATCAAATGTGAACATAAAGGGATCTGCTAATGGTTCAGTGGGATGGCTAAAGGTTTGATGAGAAAAGTATAATATTGTTATGCTGCCGAGAATTTGCTCCACTTGAAGTCCAAGCAAGTGTGGTAAGAGCAGGAATCTTGTGGCAATCCACAATCCTTTTTGTCAATTTTGGGGGGACTGATAATAAAGTAAGGCCTGACATTATCATCAAGCATGTTCAGTGAGGCGTATCAACACACATCAGCTGTCAATTACTCAATACCCAGTCTGTCGTTTAACAGAGCATGAAAAAAGCTTCATAATATCTTGTGGTTAGAAATAAGAATACTGAAGCAAAAAAGGGACATTTTTGTTGAGAGAGTGGGGATGATAATATGGCTCCCCTAAGAGGTATAATCCTGTCCAAACCAGGACTGTTCCACTTAGCACATTAACCTTTTGTAGATGTCATACATTTTATAAGATTTTATTTATTGAGAGAAGACACATTTTTTTTGTCATTTTTATAAATTTTAGTTCTCAATATCCTTCTACATATTATTTTATATAGGTACCTAAAGTAAGTAGACTCTCACTATTAAAAATATATATATAGATAAGGGTATGCTGTAGAATTGTGAATTGATCAAGAATATTTGGGTTCGAGCGTATTACATGATTGTGTAGAAGTTTCCTACTGCGTGCATGTGTGTATGCATGTAGCTAACAGTGACGCTGGGGTGCGTCCAGTGGCTCTGTTCCATGGTATCTTACAAGATAATTTCTTCCATGTTGAATAATTAACAAATACTTCAGAGTCTGTTCCTCAGCCTAACAGTCTCTAAAACTTGCTTTAGCACACTGACAAGAATGCATTTCTCAGGGGCAGAAACAAATTGGCAAAGCCCATGAAACCAATTAATTTTTAAAAAGGCTATTTGAAATTTATTAGTTTGAAATGAGAAATTGTAAATTAGACAGAAACTGAAATACTGCATAATTACTGACTATACAATTAGAGGGCCCTTTCCTGGTAGTCAAGATGCATGGGACATATTCATCAATTACAAGAAAATTTATAAAATTGTTATCATTAATTAAGATCCTTGCAAGTTCCTAACACATCGTTTTCCTACAGTAGGGTCTACATAGGAAAGTAAATCATAATGAGGAAAGGAAGTTTCTGGTTGAGTTTAGAATCAGAAAAAGTTGAATGAGAAGAATTGAAATCTTTATCATCCCAGACTCAGATAACCTGTTAGGTCTACCTCCCACTTGGATCTGAAACTCCAAGTCTAGTAATCAAAACCTCTGCATGCACGTGGATGGATGGGGAGAGCATTATCCTAAGTGAAGTATCTCAAGGATGGAAAAACAGGTTCTGCATGTTCTCACTAACAAGTGAGAGCTAAACAATGGATACTGAAAGAGGGCATTGAAAGAGGTAAAGGCACTGGAAACTAAGAAGAGGAGCAGGGAGTGAGGGATAAAACCTACCTGTCTGGTACCACAAACACTCTCCTGGTGGTGAGCTCACTGAAGAGCCCTGACTTCAGCATTACAGTCTAGCCATGTAACAAAACCATTTGTACCCTCTTAACATTTTGAAAAACAACCTCAAAACCCCAACAAACAAGAAAACAAAACAAAACAACAGCCAGAAAACAAACTCTGCATCCAGTCTACATCAGGTGTGTCCACCTGTCATATTGGGAATGGCCAAGGTGTTCTCTCCCCTACTCAGGGCTAGCATCTGTCTTTATCACTTTTTATTTTTATTCATTCACTTGATTGACACTTCTTTCCTTTGTAACTAAAAATACTTCAGTAACAGTAGAACATTTTAGGCCAGAGAGTTATTCTGTCAAAAGAGTCTTTAATTTTGCTGTGATTTATTCAGTTTAACTCTGAGAGTCACCTTGTTACAGCCACCTCTCGCTCCAGTACTGGTGAAAGTTATTACAGCCCCTTGATATTATGGGAGAAAAATATAAAACCTTACTAAAAAAAATATGAAACCTGCTTATGTTTTCATTTTCAGCTTACATGTAATTGAATGTATTTGAGTGTCATGTTTCTAAGACATATCTACCTATTGGTAGCAAACAATAGCCTCATTTGGCATTTTTTAGAAAATAGTACTTCTAATTAAGGCCTGTGGGGTATTACTTAAATGTACAATAGCTATCTTTCAAATCCACTGTGATTAAAATTCGTGTGTTTTCTGTACCTATTGTATACTTTGATTCCATCAAGGTTTTCTCGTTCTCATTCTGACCTAATCAAGAATGATATCTGCTATATTACTAGCATGCCTCACTGCACCTGGATCTTTCTCCATTTCAACACAAACTTTATCTAATTTAATTTTGAAATGGAGAATTCGTGGGAAACATGCTTCTGCTCCTTAACCTGTTCTGCAAAGTGGACACCACTGATTAATAGTAGCAGTCTTTCCTTTGGCGAGGCTTGGGCTGAGTCTCGATGGAGGCTTCTCAACCACATGTCTCATGGAAAGAGAACTGTTTCCAATTATTTGCCTACTGTACCAGATTAAGTTAATTTTGGATTCCTCGTCTGTCTTGTGATGGCTGAAAATATTTGTTATTTGTGTTGAATTCTAGTGTTTTTCTGAACGTAACTGTCCACTGAGAGTTTTCTAAATCTGGAAAGAATTAGAAAAGTTTCTTTCCTCCTCTTTATTTCCTATGAATCTCCTCTTCAAGACAAATAAAACTGCCAAAGATTATTGATAAAGGCTTCAAAGTAGTGAAATTTGCTAACAAGTTTGCTCAGTAAGTCCCATTAGTGTCCAAGATTAACACAGCTTTACTGTGAGTTTTTTTAATTAAGGAAATAATTTTATTTTTAACCAATGAAAGGCATAATTTTTTTTTATCACAAATGAGTGTAATTCCTAGTGTAAATCTATTGCACATCAGTGATTTAATATTGAATTTCTTCCATGTTAAATGAAACTCATTTGGTTTAGAAATTCTGAAATAACTATACTACCAGGAACTTCTTAAGCATCAAAGCAATTCCTGGTTAAGAGAATCAAGTAGATGATTATCTGTTCATAGCCCTATTGCTATATGAGGAAGAAAATGTACATCAGAATTTTATAGATGATAAATTGAAATATCTAAAATAATTGGTGAAAATGTTAGTATTTTAAGAGTATTTCAACTGATTCTTTAGGTAGGAGCTTAAGATGATTTCTGATGTATAAAGAAGAGTTATTTGTATTTTAGGGATCTGAATATTGATAAATTTCCAAAAGGCCAAATGCCACACTACTTGAAAGTATGCTCATTTTTGAATATACAAGTAGATTTTACCCAAAGATGAGTCACCCTCATTTCTATCCTATTTTTTAGAAGCTAAAAAAATAGGACAAATAGATGAATACAAGAATAACAAGAACACAGTGTCTGCAATTATATTTGCAAGACCTCTGACCCAAGATTAAGAAAGGGGTCTTTCAAATTGTATTCTCTTTATCTCTACTTTACTCAACATTTTTTGCTCTTAGAAACTTTTTCACAGTTGAGGATAATTACATTTTTTTCATCTTGAATATTGCAAATGCTAGGGGCAAACCCATACATCTCCTGATAAAAAAAAAACAAACACTTATCTTTACTTCTTAAGTTAGTGATTTCCAGAAAGGAAATAAAATCCATTCTTTTCATTGTGCTGCTTACTTCAATTAGTTCCTTCTCCACACAACTTCCTAAAACTTGCCTCAAGCAGGTATATGTGCAAATGATTCATTGTGGAGCTGACACACTAGTATTAGGGAGTAAAGCATTACCCCATTAAATGGGATACTCTGCCTCAGTCAGTGACCTAGCAAGACCAGTTCTAAACATAAATGTAGAAAATATGACTTTATTTGCTTTTCTCACTCCTCTACCACTTTGCTTATACACTAAAATAGAAAAAAAAAAAAAAAGATAGCAATAATGGTTGCCTAGATTAAAAACAAACAAACAAATGAAAAAAAAAAAAATCCAAAAACTGGCCCCATTGGAAATAGGAGAGTTTTATAGTTTTGTTCTTCACAAAAGCAAGAATCTCTAAATTCTGGTCACTTTCCGGTACAGAAGAGGATCTGCTGGGACCTCTGGTTCTGCTGTAAGTTTCTCATGCTGTTAATAGTTTTTAGATGTAGTTCCATGTAGCTTTCACTACTGTGTTAGGACTAGAACTCCATACTGATTGAGCTGATGACTACCCAGTCCCTTGTGTCTTTGTTGGGGTAATTTTCACTCATTTGATCATTTTTTATTATTAATTTCAAGAATGATTTGTAGTACTTACTGGGTTGAGGACCACAGTGAAGAAAAGTTCGCCTCCTTGGATACTCTTATCCAGCTCTTTAGGACCTCCAGGATATTCTTTATAGAAAATTGTGTGAGTGAAAAGTCCACAGGTTTGTCTTGGAAGAACCTGAAGGAAAAGTTAATAAAGAATAAGTTCCGGCTCGGCGCCTGTGGCTCAAGCGGCTAAGGTGCCAGCCACATACACCAGAGCTGGAGGGTTTGAATCCAATCCAGGCCTGCCAAACAGTAATGACAACTATAAGCAAAAAAAAAAAAAAAAAAAAAATAGTGGGCGTTGGGGCGGGCACCTGTAGTTCCAGCTGCTTGGGAGGCTGAGGCAAGAGAATCGCTTAAGCCCAGGAATTGGAGGTTGCTGTGTGCTGTGATGCCACAGGCACTCTACCCAGGGTGACAGCTTAAGGCTCTGTCTCAAAGAAATAAATAAGATAAGGAATGAGTTCCTTTCAATCAATTAATTTGTTGAAATTTGGCTTTATTCTCATGGAAGATGATGCACAAGCTAGTGTCTTTAGACAGCTCTCACTAGGGCCAAGACAATCCTTCACCCTCTGGAAGAGACAGGGTGATATTAGCATGGAAGGAAAGGTAATGATAGTTGAATGTGTAGTTTATCTAATTTTTTTGAAGATATATTTTACAACTAAAATAGGCTTTGAACTTTACAACCATATATCTTTTTTAAATCATAAATTCAATACTTCTATTATGAAGCCTAGACTAGTAAAAATAGTGAAGTAAAAATGAGACTTTAAAAATATTGGCATTGTCTGTACTACAATGTAATCTTAGTAGGCAAAAATTTAAAGAATTTCAGTTTCTGCCAAATTCTATATATGCACTGGAAAATGAACTCAATGATCAACTTAATATGCTTCTTGGGAAATGACATTTTATATCAGACAAAATATTTGAGACACAAATCACAGTATCTGCTCTAGTCTGAAAGGCCCACTGAAGGCTAAGGTAGCTTCTCCGGATTCTAAGTGTGAAGCCTGCCAGCTCCAAAGGTGAGAGAGAAATTACCCATTTGGTAAGTAATTTTTAGAAAGTGTGACAAACAAAATGATGAAAGGTCACTTAGTAAAAGGTCGCCTTTCCATCCTTTGTATAGGGAAGCTATTATTTTCTTTAATTATATACATTTATAATAAAGATTTTTTTTCAAGTTTTTACAGATTTCCTGGTAAAATGTCAATGTAATTATAAAGGAAGGTGTGAACTAAGGCTGGGCAAGATGGCAGAGTCTTCAGTTAAATCTTATATAATTACTTCATGGTGACCTGTTTTTGTCACTACACATTTGAAGTAGCAGAAAATTAATGAATATACTTCAGAGAGGTATCAATGATATGGAATCTTTCATAAATGGGTCTTCTGCTTACTGTCCTAAGCACAGCCATCTTTATTTTTCTGTCTTGACTCTATAAAGCACACGTGATTTGGTAAGTGCCTTCGAAGTATGACCTGTTCAGGACTTCCCACGTTTTATGACCCTTGATAAACATCTTGAAATATAATAGGCTTTTATGTTCCTAATGGAATTACCAAATGTCATGTTATAGGAATCCAGAGGAGAACAGCATCACTGTAGTTCTAAGTTAGGTATGAGATAGGTATTGAGCTGCTATATACCAATGTGCCTTATATTCAATTATGTAAGGTATGGGACTTGATATTGAAGAATAAAGGGAATAGAAATAGGTAGAGTGGCCAAAAAGTCATTTGGTAGGAAAAAATGACAAAGACATGGAAACAGCAAAACTTTTATAGGCTGTTTAGGCTGGTGTGCGTCTGAGTAAGCTATGGGGAAATAAATGACAGAAAGGTCCAGATCAGTGGTTTTCAACTGGTGTGCTGTGAACATTTTTAAAGATCATTAATTACATTATTTTCAAAAGACATTCAAAGCACAGTAAGTATATTCTTTTCTTACTTTTTTTTTTGATCAATATAATTTAAGTGTGCTGCAGTAGATTAACTATAGGCTCAAGGATGTCATGAGATAAGTTGGAAAAACACTGGCCCAGAGTGTTTTCAGGTCTCCAAAGAGAACATTAAGGGGTATGGAAACAACTGGAACTGATCGGTGTTGGGAAGGGTAGGACAAAGGGAGTGATGAAGACAGATTAAAAAGTTGGCACTGTCTGTGCAGTGGGGAGTGGATGGAAGCCATAAATAGACAAAGTAGAAGCCAGCACTACAGTTAACATGTGAAAATCAAGGCACTGAGTTAATATGGTGCCTATGGGAAAGGAAATAAAAAGATATAAAGACATTAGTGATAAAATATAGGAATTAACTGGGAGTCAGTGGAGTCAGTGTGATGTTTGAATTACAGAACTGAAATAAGAAACGCATGATCAATGGCTCGTTTGAATAGGAGATAATGTGGTTTTCTGAGCTTGATCTATGAATGAGTCATCAAAACATTTTCCTTCATCTTAGAAAACAAAATATGAGTGTATTTTGGAGCTTATCAAGATAAAGTGAAAACTATAGGTTGCTTTGTAAAAGGGCAGGAATTGCTCCTCAATTCCCTGCTTTTTTCTTTGCAGTCTCTCTGTACGAGGACATATTGATGGTTGTGGTCTCAACTTACTTCTCTATTCAGATGGCTTCTAGCCCTGTCTTCTCTCCTTGCATAATAAACTATCTGCTGAAAATTTCTCACTTGGAAATTCTCATCCAAGAGCCCACAAACCAAATATAGAGAGTTTCCATGGATGGTTGCAAAAGTGGAACCACAGAGATAGTTCCATCAAAACTGGAGTTCTGTGAGAGCTTTGATTACCTGCAGGATTCATGCATTTAAAATACAGATAAAAATTTTTCAGGATAAATTAAAAATATAACCCAGGTTTTCTTAGCTCTCCCTGGTCATAAATATTGCCACTTGAGGTACCATAAGTTCATTTTCTGTACATAGTAAGGGGAGACAAAATGTGACCATTATGTCCCCATCTGGCATTTATAATGTATTTATTGAAGGAAAAGTCAAGCTGGGAGTTGATCTAAGTTAATTGTCACTATCCACTGTGCAATTTTTGTAGACACTGGAAAATTGTCTGAAAAGAAGTCAGTTACCCCCTACTGTAGAGACTAGACTTCTCTTCGATGTATCAGTGACAGGGTGTATGGTGGCTCACCCTTCAGGGTTCTTTTTCATGGCATTGCTTCCCCGTGTGTGAGTTTAAATAAAGAGGCTCATTCCGAGGTTCACTATACTGTCTTTAGATTTTCTGGTTTGGGGAAAAGATGGGATTTAATCATTCGCTATTGACGGTCTCACAAAATATTAGCTACATATTTGGACAATACAGATTTGCTACCATGTAAAAAACAAAAACAAAAACAAACAAACAAATAAAAAAAAAGAACAAAACATTGAGACCATGGAGAGAATTAGACAATGGATGTAAATGATTTAATTAACCTCATCTGTCACTTGTACTCTATATTATTATCTGTTAATAACCAAGCAGGACTTCACATATGGCTTCTCACTACAAATAGCTGAGCTTTTTTTAGCTTAGCATGGAAAGAGAAGAACACAGTTTGCCTTGTAAAGGGCAGCATGGTTAATATAGACAGAGTTGGTGTTCGTTTTACATACTAAATAACTTTCCAAAGAAATGGTGGTTACTAAAAATCATCTTCTAGTTAGATGTAGCATTTGCTTAGTATTTTAACATCACTGCCTGCTTTCCAGTAGCAGTGTCAGTTAGAAATAATTTATTTTAGTCATATTTGAAGAACAGAAATGTCTTTAATTAAAATACCCTTTTGATATGACAAATATGTTCCTTGCAGCATGGAACTTTTCCTACAGTTATGCTTGTAATATTTATTCTTCTCATTTTTTGCTTTCTTCCAATGAGGACTATAAATCTGGCAGAACTGGTTGTACCCTATGCATACCGGAGTAAGCTCACCATGATGTTTTTGTGGATAAAGCCCCTCCGGTATCTAGCTGGTTTCAGATGAGGGTATTCTTCAGTGCTGGTGATTTTAATATTCCAAACCTTCTTCCAGGCCTCATAAAGCTGAACGTGTACAGGGTAGACGCCTGAATGATGAGGGGCCACTGCATAGCCCATGTCCGTGGGAATACCATGCTCCTAAGACCAAGCAAAAGTTAATTAGGACATGTGAAGATTGATCTTGTATCTATTTTTACCATGAGACTTTCAACTGTCCTATAAATACCGTATATACTCGAGTATAAGCCAAGTTTTTTCGGCACAAAATTTGTGCCGAGTTCGGGTTTTTCGGCACAAATTTTGTGCCCCCAAAACTCGGCTTATACTCAAGTATATACGGTACATATGTTTAAATCCATCATTACTTAATTGTGTGACAAAATTAAAGTGATAAAACTATCAAGACCTCTAGATTTCCTGAAGCCTGGAAAACACCAACTGCTCTTGATTTTGACACATTTGTGTTGAAAAGTGGTGCGACAAAACTAGTGATTTTAATGAATAATTTGAAAGAGACTCCATTAAGTGCAACTGTTTTCCTATTGCTCACAACGTCAACAAGCTAAACGACAATACACACAACACTCCGTGCTCTCCAAAAAGTAAAACCTAGATGGATAGAACACACTCCAATTTTATTAGGCCTGCTGACAGGATTTTATTTTGTCTACTGTTCAAGTTCTACAAAGTTTGCCACATTTCTGTTGGTCCTGCAGAGAGTGGGCCAGTAGTGACAGACAATGCTCCCTGCCTTAAGGCGAGCACACGCACTTTTGATTGGGTAATGGGGTCAAATTCTACAGAGCAATTTTCTTTGCAGTGGAAGCCCTTATTATAAAAGTAGAAGGTGCTGAAAGAGCAAAACATTCTGGGAACTTAGTTGATTTGAAGTCAAGCTTTTGTGCATAAAACAAGACCAGTTTACAAAATAAACCATAGAGGAAAATTGCACAGGAATAAAAAATGAAACATGGCTTTAAGGAAAAAAAAAACACCCTTGGCTTCCAAAGTTGACGTGTATTTTTTCCTCCTGAATGCTTCATTATTTTTCAATCACTTGAAAAAAGTCTTCAAAAGTTCCACTCTAAAAGGCTTCTTTTGAATTAGTCATGGCTTTCTTCATGCCAGAGAGCAATTTCACATACACAGAATGGGAGAATCTGGTTGCTAAAGGGCTGAATTGTAGAAACGTGCTACAAATGGATGTGGAGAAAGTCAGAGAGGTACGGCTAGCTTTGTTTCTCAATCTAAGTAAACACAGGAGAAAGACAGGTTGCCAATGGTATGCTTTTACCTAAGTGTCTGTTCAGTTCAGATTCCTTCACGAGGCACATAAAGCCCTCCAAATTTGGTTCCAACCTACCTACAAAGCCTCAGTCTCCTATTGGCATTCATCACTCCCACTCCCATTTTTGATGATTTCTGCATGTCATTGTTGTGCACTGTACACATTGTCCTCCTTAATTGGAATGTCTTTTTCTTGTCTTGTCAACTTGTTTATTGTTCAAAACCCCATTAAGTCAGCTGTAGTTCAGGATGCTACAAATGGGAGCCACCACATTGCTGCTATGAGAAAGAGAATGGGAGTGGTATTGGAGGTGGGGTAGACCATGCCTGTGTTTCTGAAGGGTAAGCAGGAAAGTTTTATGCTATTCATTTCCTTGCACTTTTTGTAGAAATTACCATAACTGTGCAATTATTATCATGTCATTTAGAACTCCACTAAAAATTGAATTGAAATATGTCATTGCTTTGTTTTTTCCTTCCTTCCCTCCCTCCCTCCTTCCTTTCTTTCTTTTACTGGCTTTTAAACCCAGCATTATTTTTTTTTCTCTCTAACATTCATATGTCAACACATATTTTGTGTTAGAAAAGATCAGTGAAGTATTCATCTAAGGTGGTTTAAGAATAAAGGTGCAGTAATAAAGACCAGGTGAAAGAATTTGGAAATTGGAAATAAATCGGAATAAATAAATAAATAAATAAATAAAGAATTTGGAAATTGGAAATAAAAAAAGAAAGAACAATGACAAGTTAACAGTTTTCTAAAGAACATGAGAAGAATTAAAGATGAAATTCTCAACGACAGGAGCTACATTATAAAATTCAAACATCCACAGATTTGTAAGCAATTGTGCTGATCAAAAGCTCAAGGTAGTTTTAATTGGCTGCAATTAAATTGGCTGTCAGTTGTTTAGGACCCCTATGTAAGAAAAGGATATTTATTTGTTTACTTTTTATTTCAAATTAATATGAGGGAACACATTTTTAGGTTACATTGTTTTCACTTCCAAGGTAAAGCTCAAATTGTAGAAGAGCCCTTCACGGGGTGGGGGGTGGGGGGCGTGCTGAACACCCTCACTTTGTGCACATTGGGTGAGATCCCACCAATTGCCCTCCTTCCTCCTGTCAATGGTCCTATCCCACCTCCTCCCCTCTCTTTCCTTATCCCTCCCCCTTGCTGGACTGTTATTTGTGTTTTATCATTCATGTGGCTGTGTAATTGTTTATATATTGGTTTCATATTAGTATTGAGTACATTGTATATATATTTTTTCATTCTTGAGATACTTTACTAGGAAGAATGTGTTTCAACTCCATCCACGTAAACAAAAAAGATGTGAGGTCTCCATCTTTTCTTCTGGCTGAATAGTATTCCATGGTACACATATGCCACAGTTTGTTAACCTATTCATGGGTTGATGGGCACTTGGGTTGCTTCAACTAGTGGCAATTATGAATTGAGCTGCAATAAACATTCTGGTGCAAATGTCTTTGTGGTAAAATAATTTTTTTTCTTCTGGATAGATATCTAGCAATGGGATTGCAGGATCAAAAGGAAGGTCAACTTTTAGTTCTTTTAGAATTCTCCATACTTCTTTCCATAAAGGTTGTATTAGTTTGTAGAAGTGTTCCCTTCTCTCCACATCCATGTCAGCATCTGCAAGTTTGAGACTTTGTGATGTGGACTAATCTTACTGGAGTTAAGTAATATACTTACAGTGGTTTTGATTTGTATTTCTCCGATGATTAAAGATCATGAGCATTTTTTCATGTATTTGTTGGCCTTTCATCTGTAATCTTCAGAGAAGTTTCTGTTCAAGTCTCTTGCCCACTTAGGAATGGGGTTGTTTGCCCTTTTCTTGTTAATTTGAGTTCTCTGTGATTCTAGTTATCATGTCTTTGTCAGATTCATAACGTGCAAAAATCCCCCATTCTAAAGTCTGGCTGTTTGATTTGGTTGTGGTATTCTTAGCTGTGCAGAAGCTTTTTTGCTTGACCAAATCTAAGGGGGTGGGGGTAATTCCTCATAAAATCTTTTCCCAGGACAATATTGTCAAGTATTTTCCCCATACTCTACTCTAAAATTTTTATTGGTTTGTGTCTCAAATTTAAATCTTTCATCCAGTGAGAATAAATTTTTATTAATGGTGGGAGGTGTGGGTCCAGTTCCAGTCTTCTACTTGTGGTTGATCAGTTCTCCCAGCACTGTTTATTAAATAAAGATTCTTTTCCCCAGTGCATGCTTTTGATAGGCTTATCAAAGATCAAATGATGATATGTGGCTAGGTTCATCTCTAGATTCTCTACTCTAATTCATAAATCTATGTCTCTATTTTTGTGCCAGAACCATGCCATTTTGATTAATACAACTTGTAGTATAACCTGAAGTCTGGTAATGTGATGACCCCTGATTTGTTTTTATTTCTTTTTTTTCTTTATTTCAGGTTAATGTGAGGGTATACACTATCAGGTCACAATATTTGAATTTGTTAGGTAGAGTCCATCTTATAGTTGTGTCCCACACTCAAAAGTTATGCCATACACCCCTACATTGTGCCCATTAAGTAGATGCATACCAATCCCCCCTTCCCCTCTCTCCCTACTTCTTGGTTTCCCCTCCTCCCACTTAAATTGAATTGAGTTTTATTCCTATGTGGGTATGAATTAGATAGTATACTGGCCTCATATTAGTATTGAATACATTGGGTATTTGCTTTTCAATTCTTGTGATACTTTACTAAGAAGAATGTGTTTCAACTCCATCCAGGTTAATACAAACCATGTAAAGTCACCATCTTTTTTATGGCTGAGTAGTATTCCATGGTATACATATACCACAGTTTGTTAATCCATTCCTGAGTTGATGGTCATTTAGGTTGTTTCCACATCTTGATGACTGTAAATTGAGCTGTAATAAATAATCTAGTGCAAATGTCTCGATGATAAAATGATTTTTTTTTTTTCCTTCTAGGTAGATGTTTAGTAATGGGATTGCAGGGTCAATTGGGAGTTCTAGTTTGATTCTCCATATTTCTTTCCAAAGAGGTTGTATTAGTGTTCAGTCCCACCAACAGTGTAAGTGTTCCCTTCTCTCCACATCCACACCAGCATCTGCAACTATGGGACTTTTTGAGGTGGGCTAATCTTACTAGGGTTAAGTGATATCTCAGGGAGCTTATGATTTGCATTTTTATGATGATTAGGGATGATGAGCATTTTTTCATGTATTTGTTAGCCATTCATTTGTCTTCCTCAGAAAAGGTTCTGTTTATATCTTTTTCCCAGTGATAGATGAGACTGTTTGCTCTTTTTTTGTTGATTAATTAGAGTTCTCTATAGATTCTAGTTATCAGGCCTTTGTCAACATATGAATGTCATTAAAGTATTTAATTTCTCCATCATAAATGAAACTCAGTTTAGCTGGATACAGGATCTGGGGTTGAAAGTTATTTTGCTTTAGGACATTAAAAGTTGATGACCACTTTCTTCTGGCTTGAAAAGTTTCAGCAGAGAGAACTGCAGTCATTCTAATATTCTTCCCTTTGTAGGTAATGGATTTCTTATGTCTGGCTGCTTTCAGAATTTTATCCTTCATATTAACTTTAGTGAAGTTAATTATGATATGCCTGGGGGATGTCTTATTTGGATTGAGTCTTGCTGGATTTCTGAAGTTGTCTGCTATCTGAATTTCAGAATCTCTTGGCTCCATAGGCAACAATTGGAAAAGGAAAATCTAACCTTCTTACAACCACACACCCAGGGTACCACTTCAATAGTCCTCAGGCAATTGGCTCAGTTCAAAAGGTCCAAATTAATTGTCTCAGTCAGCACCTGTCTCAGGTGGAAGAGTTTTAAAGGTCTCTGGCAACTGAATCGCAGGGGTCTGGTGACAACTCAGATATGACTTGCTCCAGTGCTTCGTGAAGTCAGGAGGACCCACACAGCAAATAGATTAGTCTGGAAAGGTTGATGCCTCCTTCCCCACCTTGCACCTCTGTCACACCCAGTCACTGATAACCCCGCAGGGCTGTGACCCAGTTGCCTCCAGTGAACAGATACTCGAGGTGTTTGCACCTGCCTGAATCACAAGGAAATCTATATCTGCTCAGCCAGGCCACTGCACTCTGCCTCTATCCAGCAGGGGAAGTGAGGTCTGACAACTTCAGGCGCTTGATGGAGGCTGGTGGGTGTTCACTCAGTTCTAGCCCTACCCAATTGATGTTACTGACAGAACAGAACAGAACAACTTTGCAGTAATTTGTTTCTGTCCCTGCTAAATTACCCTGCAGAAGAGAAGCTCTTTTGAGTTCCCAGAGCTTGTGTCTCAGGCCCTCTCTTTACTCTTGCAGGTTTGTTTTTGGTTAGCTGTCAGTTCTAGCCACCTGCCTTCCTTTGTCTGTAGGCTGATGATCCCCTGAGGGCTGGGTGCATCTTAGGCTCAGTAAAGTGGTCCTCTGGGTCAGCCCTGCCTTGGGAACTTCCCGACTCTGCATGTGTGTTTCTAGTTCCCGTGCTCCACCCAGGCTGGTACTGCCTCAGGCAAACCCTTTACTCACAGGGTCTGTGTTTCCATCCCAGATCTGTTCCGCAGTGGTTGCCACCTGAGAAGATGCCAGGCCTCCTCTGGTTGCCCAGGGAGACAGGGGGTGTGGCTTCAGAATATCCGGGAGTGAGCCCTATTGTTGCCAAAAATGGCTGCTGCTCTGGACTTTGGGGCACCGCCGCTCTGTTCCCTGGTTCCCTCTCAGCTGACCGTCCTCTCCTCACTCCCATGCCACAGAATCAGCCCTGACCAGCTGCAGTCTAGGCGCTGTCCACAACCCTTCAGAAATCACCCAATAATCTGGACTCCTGGGGGACAGGCCTCCAGACCTCAGAGTGAGAGTGGAGGGGAGTGCTGGGATGTCAAAATTGCAGGTAGAGAATATATACAGTTCTATACAGTTTTATGCCTGGCAGGAGAAGGCCGTGGCACCGTAGTAGGGGAGGTAGGTCCAGTTTTTAGAGGGTCTCTCCCGTGGAGTGTAGTGGGAAGACCTTTGAACTCTGCTCATTTGTTTGTGGGGCACTCCGAGCCGTTCTCATGGGGAAGGGGACTCCCATCCACTTGGTGATGGATTTTGTACCTTTTGTTTGTATCCTTGGGGTCGCAGCTCACCTCAGTGGGGTTGATGTGTGTTCTTCAAACTTCTCTCTTGGTGCAGCTCTAATCCACCAGTTTACTTGATAAATTTCTATACTTTAGCTCTTCTTCTGGACAGGAGCCTCTGTGGAAAGCTGGCTTCAGTCAGTCATCTTGTCTCCACCCTCCGATTCCTCCTCATTTATATGAGTTTTACATGAAGACAACATAAATTTTCTCTCAAATTAGCAATCAATACCAGACAGAACACCTGAAATTTTACTGCATAGAGAAGTATAACCTCAGATGGCAGGTTGTATGATCTGTAAGGCAGATTATCATGTTTTAACAGATTTAGCCATAATGCTAGCTTCCCAGCTATTTTTCTCTTCTAGATTGTTCAATTTCAGATTAAGTATATGTTGTTTTGTAATCTAGGGCAAAAAGTCTAGCCAAAGAGTTAATTCTCATTTTTCCTTACATTTATCATTAATAGAAAGTAGACTCTTAGATCCAGGAACTCTAGAATCTATATCAAGATCTTCCTAGTAGAAGACATGGTCTGAAATGATTGAGGAGTGTGGTTGTGTTAATATAATAAATTGTAAATAAGTATGTGGAAAGGACATGGAATTAATTGTCTCAAAATTGAAATTGTGATCTCCACATTTCAGCCCGCCAACTTTGCTCTTTCTGCAAATGACATTATCAGTCATCAACCAACGAGTTGCTGTGTTTAAAAGGTAAATATTCTGGCCATCTCCTGTTTCCTCATTCTCTCCTAAATCCAGTCCATTGTCATGTTTAATCCATACTACCTCCAGTATACATCTTAAATTTATCTCCTTTTCTCCAATTCTATGAACATCATCACCTTAGTCCAATCCACCATTTTATGCCAGGGCCTTCGGGTATAGACTCCCATTCTCTCCTTTGCCTCCTTCCAATCAATTCCCTACTGTGTAGCCAAAGCAATATTTAAAAGACACAAATATGATTATGTGATTTTCTACTCAAAATCCTTCCCTGGTTTCCTCTTTTGTATTTAAAAATACAAAATTTAAAAATACAAAATTCTTAGCACGATCACAAGCTCTGCACGATCTATTCCTTGCTTCTTTATCTAGTTCATTTTGTACCACCCTCCACCCCTCACTGAATTTTAGTCACATTATCCTTTTTCTGAAACTCATCAAATGCTTTCCTACCTCAGCATGTTCCTATATGTGCTTTCCTCCGTCTGAAATGTTCCTACTCCAACTCTTCACCTGGATAAATCTGACACCTCTTTAGGCAATTTATTCTTTACCAAAAAGTCCTGATATAAATGAAACCCAATTAAGACATCAGCTAGCTTTCATTTGTTTTTCACAGTACACAGTACAGTTTGTAAGCACATATTTCTTTGCATAATTATTTACATAATGTCTCTCTTCTTTATTAAGCAAGAAGCTGTGTGAGGTCTAGGTTATGTTTTATCTACTGCTTCATGTCCAGTGTCTGGATGACAGTAAGCACTCAACGAATACTAGTGAAGAACTACATACACTGATCTGACTACCTCCCTCTCACTCCATTTTTCACTTTCTCAATTATCTCAAACTGTCAGTTCATCTGAAAAATGAACATATGGTTACTCACAGGGAAACTGATACCTATATAAATAATACTTGAAAAGACTTTTAAGACTGTAGTTAAAAATTATGATTCCAGTCCAGACACATTCACTTATAGTAGCATCTATTTGCATATTTAACTTATATTTTATATAATTAGAAATTGCAAGATTTTCCTAAGTTATACATTGAAATATTTCTGAATAGAAAATGTGGAGATAATACAGTTTTATCAAGCAAAAGGTGATACTGTAATTCTTAGCAAAATTTTTAGCAAAATTTCTCCAAAAACCAAAAAAAAAAAAAAAAAAAGAAAAAAGCCTCATCATTCAGGTAGTTGAGTAACACAATTAATTTCATTACTGAAGAATTAATTGTTTCCTACTGTCTTTGATGATATTTCCTTATTGAGGTTTTTGCTAGTAATTAAGAATGGTATTTACTTTTAATTTTTGTCTCTACTTCAATCTTCCTAAACAGAAAAAACTTTTTTAATTTCCATTAATGGCTAGAAGACCCATTTATATTTTGCAGAGTGGCAAGTATGCAAACCAATGTCATTTACAGAAAA
Source organism: Loris lydekkerianus (assembly GCA_963574355.1). NCBI lineage: Eukaryota > Metazoa > Chordata > Mammalia > Primates > Lorisidae > Loris > Loris lydekkerianus. The sequence goes on along the minus strand of CAUYPK010020202.1, from coordinate 95,212 downwards.
CTCTACAAGGACAGCAAATCAAACAGACATTCTGTACTCTGCAGTGAAAATCAAAATCCGAAACTTCATTACAACGTAATTTGGAAATACTTCCCAATGCTTTTCTGCTGGTTTTTTTTTTTTTTTTGGTCAGAATGTCCCATTTCTGCAGTATATGGAAATTCATGCTTTGGTTAACTATCACATAGTATTGAGAATTTACATTTAAGATTTATATTAGTTTAAGATAAAGTTTCCCTATATTTATATTTGGGGGTATATTTTGAAGTTGTTTCTATAAAAGGATACTTTTCCTAGATTTTTAAGTGGCTTTTTTCAAGACTATGTTTTTGTTTTTTTTTCTTTTAAATCCATGTCTTCCTTAAAAATGGTGGATATTTGAGACGTTATTTCACTAAGAAAAGAATACATTTTTCCAGATAACAGGAACATGATTTTGACCACCTCTGACTTCTTTTTGTTTGGAAAATGAGAGCAAAAACTTTTAACATAAAGGCACATGCAAACACACATACACACATAAATACATGTACATATGTATGTAAACATATATAATATATGAAGAAAATACATTCATGAAACTATTTCTTTGAATCCGAGAAGAATTTTAAAACTTCTAATTTGTTTTCCTAAGGTAAAACTTATGAGCCACACACATTTTCAGCTTAGCTGAACCTGTGTGCCTACTGCACCTTGGGAAGTAGTCTTATAGTAGCTGCCAGAACTGAAAGAAAGTAAGAAACGGCAGTGGCTGTTGGCAGAGTAGCCCAATGCATGTAAAGCTACTATTCACAGAAAGCTGACCCCCCTTATGTTTTGTTATTTATTTTTTTTTTTTCAGACTGAGTCTCACTTTGTCGCCCTTGGTAGAGTACTGTAAGCGTCACAGCTTACAGCAATCTCAAATTCTTGGGCTCAAGTGATTCTCTTGACTTCCCCTCTTGAGTAGCTGGGACTATAGGTTCCCACCCCAATGCCTGTCTTTTTTTTTTTTTTTTTTTTAAGAGATGGGGTCTCATTCTTGCTCATGGTCTGGAATCTGTGAGCTCAGGCAATCCACAAGCCTCGGCTTCCCATAATGCTAGGATTATAGGCACAAGCCACCACGCCCAGTCCCCTTTCCCAATCTAGAACACAATCGGGTGAGTCAGGAGCTTTTGGTTAAGAAATTAAGGTTTTTTATTGCATACTAAGTTTGTTAAATATTAGGATGTTCCTGTAACAAATGATGGTTTTTCTGGTATGTTCTGAAATAAAAGATCTTGAAAGAAATAATTACTTTAGTATAGAAATATAATTTTTAATTTTTTTAAGCTGTATAATAAAGGGATGGCAGAAGTAGTCATTGAAGTTCAGATTTATAATTCTATGTTTCTTTGACATAATCTTTGTGGTTTTGGAAATGATCTTATATTCAGATGCTAAATACGAATGCACTATTTTTAATCCATAATCTAGTCTAAATCAAAGTGCACAATTTACTTTCCTCATTTTTGAGGAGGTAATAATCTCCTGAAGTATGATAGGTACATTTCCATAAATTTGTTTAATATTTATAGATTTGGCCACTAGCTATCTCTCTAATTTTTTTTACATTGATTCATTTTATAGATTTCTATTTGCTGGCTGGAATGAGAAAAATTTCTATTATGATCATGTTGTTTTTAATAGATTTAGTTTAAAAGTTTTAAATAATCCTCTGCTGGAAGCTGGTGCATTAAAAAGAATTTGGCTGATCTTCCTCATCTTTGGTTCCTGGAAGATAATTCCTAAGTCCTTGGAATTTCCTGAGTGATAAGAGTGGCTTTGCTATTCATGGTGGTCCCTAAAACCATATCTGACTTTATGCTAATGAGATGACTCAGGATGAATTTTGGCTATGCTAGAAAGACCAGCTACATAATTACACAGTTAGGTCTTTGAGCCGGGTGATAACATCCTGACCTCAGGGCAGGAGAGGAGAGTTAAGAGATTGAATATAATCACATGATCAATGATTCAATCAATCATGCCTATGTCATGAAACTATAATAAAAACTCTGGAACTTGTGGTTTTATGTGAGCTTCTCCTGGATATCTGTATGGATCAAGAAACCCCAGGAGGGAGATATTCTTTGTATTAAAATTTTGATAACAAAAAGCATGGCACAATAACACAAGTAACAAAAATCTTAGGATAAGGGCATTCAAAATGTTAATAATGAGTTCTTGTGAAAGAGAATGCAATATAGTAACTCATAAAACAGAATTGTGACCTTATCACTGTTTCACATCTCTGGAAAAATATATAGTGTTTAATTAACTATAGTTCAAAAAGAGTCTATTCTTCCAATATCCAAATATAGCCAAACCCATGGCAATGAAATTACCGATGTACCAGGAATCCTGGTGATAGGGTGAAGCATAGAATCATGGGAAGAGCACACCTTTAGAAGTCCTGGGATCACTGTCAATGCTGCTCTTCATAGGTTCATTTATATAACCTGGGCAGGTTATACAAATTTCCTCAATTTCCCTGCTTGTTAAGTAAGGGTAGTAAAACTAATTATCGTACAGACTGTAGAGAAGAATTAAAGATGTACCCTGTTTCCCCGAAAATAAGACATCCTCCGAAAATAAGACCTACTTACAGGAAAGATTTCAGGCGTCCCCTGAAAATAAGACCTAGCGCATCTTTGGGAGCAAAACTTAATATAAGACACTGTTTTATTTTTGGGGAAACAGGGTAATATAAGCAAAGTTATTGGTTAAGTGCCATTTAATTTTCTTTCATTCAATTGACATTATTCTCTTTGTTTTTAAAACAGTAGCAATCCACAAAAATAATCCTTCCAGCACCACTGCTACCCCCAAACTCAGAATGCTTATTTCAGAGTTGACGTTACCCAAAGACACACTATCATTAGCAATCATATCTAAAAAGCCTTTTACTAATGATACACATTTTTTCTGGAAAAAATAATAGATATTATGTATAAAGTAGGAGGTAAGAAATACTTCTGGCTAACCATAAATTTGATAAGACTGTAGCCATGACATCAACAAAGCCCATTCTTGACACTACATATGCCCCTTCAAGTACTCCCCCAAATTAATAGATGAATTATCAGTATAAGCCAAATGTGTGAAAAAATGTGTGAAAAAAAATGTCTGAAAAAATTCAAGAAACAAGTTAAACAAAAAACTCAGGACTGATACTGAAAAAGGTATGTATACTCAGCTTTAACCTTCAGCTTTTCTTGTAACCTTTAAGAAAAGAACTATTCGGGGGGATAGTGATAGATTTTTTTCCCCCAGACTTCTCTAATAATTATGTAATTTATTTCAAGTACATTTCCATTTAACCTGAAATGAACATGCTGTTTTCCTCTCTTAGAGCGTTCCCTCCAGAATTTTTGAAGTGTCATATCTTTTTTGAGTGTTTGATAAGTAAACATACCACTAAAAGATATGCTTCTGTGAAAATACTCCAAAAAATGCTGTAAACACTTGTATTTTGCACAGGCCAGGTTGATATTTTTGAATTGCTGGGATGTTTTCAAGTCATCAGAAAAAAGAGGTTTATAGAACTGTAAAAAAATTTTTTATAAAGCCTTATTTTTTATGCTGTAGAAAAACAACAAAAGAAAATGATCCGGATTTATAATGGAGGACGAGGAGGGTTGGTTTCACCCACCACTCTCAGGATTTGAAGCAATGAGATTTATATGGACTTCCGTGATCTCTGAGAAGTAACAAAGCTATAAACAATTCAGGGACAATCTCAAATTCCCAGAGTACTTGTAAACCTGCTAATCTCTCTGAAAATGGACAAGGTGGATTAGGTATCTGTAAGTCTGCATAGCACTAATTTTAATTAAAGGTATCTGTAAGTCTGCATAGTACTAATTTTAATTAAAGTTTAATATTCCTGAAATAATAAAAATTTGGTACTGATCTGTGTTTGCTATAACTCTTGCATGTCCTCTGGTATTTATGAAAGCCACCAGGATCGTGATCCTTGTGTTGCTAATAGAACAAACCAAGATATTATATAAATCACATAAACAGCCATTCAGGAGAAAAACAATGTAAAACAACAGACTTGTATTCTGAATTTGTTTAAAAATTTAACTCTTTAAGAAAGTAATAATATTCTGATTATGAGATTCATATAACAGCAATCAATAACAGTGGAAATGGCACGGCAACTTTCAATTATACAAACCATGGATGTTAGCGTGGCTTTGGAGTTTGACAGAACTGGGTTTAAATCATTTTCCCAAGTTTCACTGGCTGTGCAATCGTAGGAAAATTATCTGAACTCTCTGAGTATTGCCTTCTGCATTTTCAGTACAAGAAAAGTCAACCCTCACAGGTAGTTGTGAGGATTGATGAGGGATGGATGTACAGCATTAGGTACGATATCTAGTAAATATTTGGAGCGCAAAAATTTCTCTTCCTACATTTCCTCAGGAAAAGCAAGAATCTTTCTAATTGAAATGCAAGGTTCTGTTTCCTTTTAGTTAGGGGAAACAGAATCAGGATGTTAAGTTTCACAGCTTTTCCTCATCTGAGCATAAATTAAGGGAAAATGCCACAGAATCGGAGAGGCTTGTTTGGAGGCTGCTGCAACGATCTAGATGTTGGATGAAAAATTGGAAGTAAAGTGAGGATGGAAAATTTTGAAAAGGAGCAGGAGATGGTGCAAAAGAGAAAAACTGACAGAAATTGTTGAATGAGTGGGAACACCGAGTGGGAGATATGAAAATGCCAAAGTAGACCCAAGGTTAGCACTTGTGTAGAATTTTGTTTTATTTCTTCTGCCATCACTTCCATCTCTGAAATGTTTATATCAACCTCTCAGAACAGAAGTGCCCCCTCCATTTTCAGTAAATGTAAGGCCTAAAAGGAAGGATGGGTCAAATTTCAGGAGCAGCATGCGTGGATCTGGAAGTAGGCTTCCCCTACCCTCATTCCCACATTTGACACAGCCCACCAGTGAGAGTTTCTAAGGAGGACTCCTAACGGCTGTTAGTTCAGCTTGTATCCACATAAATGCGGCCAATAAGGGATTATTTTCATGTAGTACATATTTAAATTTAACTTTCTTTTTATGAAACCAGTTTAAGTCACCAGATACATGTGCTGAAGATGAGATCTAGTACTGCTGTTAGAGGTACAAAGAAAAGGAATTAACGGATACTTTTCTACCTTCTCTGAGAGTATGAAGTCTTCCCATAGAGTGGAGGAAAGGTAATCTGAAAAGGAATTTACAAAGAAAAGGATTCTAACTTCCTGGAGTAACAAAACCAGTTTCAAAAGTTTAATGATATAGCTAAATGAGAATGAATTCTGTACCACTATAGATATGGGAGGTATCCTTACATAGGTAAAATATAGAACTTTTAAAGAAAATAGCAGCACTTCATCTTCATGGAGACAGCCAAGTGGGAGCCTTAAACCTGGATGTTATTTTTGACCTCTTATTTCCTTTTGCTTTATCATCATCCATTCAATAAAAAGTCCGAATGAATCTGTCAGGAATAGTTTGCACATCTCTTTACTCTGTGATCCCATTTCCATTGGTTTAAAGCTGGCCTTCATTTCCTCCTCTTCTTTGATAATTCAATAGTAATGCCGTTTGTCTATTTACCTCCAATCTTTCCCTGCTTGTCAACATCCTCAACACTCATGCACTAATGCTCTGTGATTCTGCCATCTCTGAGGAAGTACTAGAACTCTGGGCAAGAGATGACAGTTTCATCTTGGAGTTCAAAGTACTCTGAAAATGATCACATACGATATTTCAATTCAGGAACATAGATTTTAAAAATATTCTGATGAAAAAATAGTTGTGAAACAACTGGTAGGAATGTGCCAAGGGAAAAAAAGGGTAGGGATTGCAAAAAATGTAATTAGTTCTAAAGCTTATAATTATTTGAAACAAGGAAAAAAGTATCTGCTTAGGATCGTAGCTAACAGTCAAAAAACTCTGAATTCAAGTGCCAGCTGTGTGGTGTGGGGAAATTACTTAACCTCTCCAAGTATCAACTGTGTCACTCATAAAATGGAGCTGCAAGAGGGCTGTGGTGAAAATTAAGATTAGTACGAGAATTCAGTCTATTAAATTAGTAAGTGTTGTAGCCACATAAAAAAGTTTCAATGTGGGGCTGTTACGTGCTGGAGTTCAAAATACACACAAGAGGTGACAGGAACAGTACTTGACAAAAGACAAAAATCAGCCAACAACTGAAACAAAAAAGGTCTAAAAACAATGCCAAGGACACTAAATCTCAGGATAAGGTTATTTTCCAGAAATTATCATGCTAATTGAAAATGACTGATCAGCAAAACATAAACAATATCATAGCATATTCACAATTGGGGGGAGAGTATGAAATACTTTAAATGATGATAGAGTAAAAAAATAGAAATATCTGCTTATCCACTTGGCTTCTGCCAATATAAACTCCGCTTTTATTTTCTTTATCAAAGAGGACAATTTCCAAAACACATTTATGATGACATAAACACAATTAGATGAACAGACAATAAGATAAACTAAACCATAAACTCTAGCAAAATAAACTACTTCTTTTTTTCTAGGCTCAGGAAAGCCCATTTTAAGGTAATTAAATAAAGTAGAATTGATGTAAAATACTTTTAGTGATCCTAGAAAAACAAAGAATTGGATACATGAGTTGCAAATATGTCAATTTTCCAAAAAAGGAGAATGGTAGCATTTTGTGAACTGTATCACTGAGCTTAATGTCAACCCCGTGCAATTTATCACTGAACAGGTTATTGAGAAGTAATAAGGAAGGAAGCAATAACTATGAGGAACACTTATTATGTTTTGATACTGTGCTATGTAAATCCCTTATAAAATAAAAGTTTTAAATTGGTATCAGAAAAATGCCACACACATATTGCTTCTTGATTTCAGCAAGATCCCTGACATACTCTGTGTAATCCTTATGGATTTAGTTGAGTTACAGAGATTTGTAGTTGATTAACCAACTATTTTGAAAGGACGATGACCGTTAACTTGAAATGCTCTATCACAGATCTCTCGCTATGATATTATGTTCAACTTTACTAATGACCTCAGATACAAAAGTCATAAATGCTTATATTTTGTAAGTATTTTATACTTGTAAGCATAGAGATGACTTAAGCATAGGGAAAGATATAAACATGTTAAATAACAGAATCAATCTTTAGGAGCATGTTTTTTGTTTTTGTTTTTTTTTGTAGAGACAGAGTCTCACTATACCGCCCTCAGGTAGAGTGCCATGACATCACATGGCTCACAGCAACCTCTAACTCTTGGGCTTAGGTGATTCTCTTGCCTCAGCCTACAGGCGCCTGCCATAACACCTGGCTATTTTTTTTTGTTGCAGTTTGGCTGGGGCTGGGTTTGAACCCACCACCCTCGGCGTATGGAGCCGGCACCCTACTCACTGAGCCACAGGCGCCACCCTAGCAGCATGTTGATACAGTGAAACACTGAACGTATAACAAATAGGAAACGTTAAAGAGACCATTGTATTCTCTAAGCTAGCAAGGAGTTTACAAAATCAATCAGACAAAAATAAGTGCCAAAGGTTTAATAAATAGCTCATGGCAGACACATATGTGACATCATCATTTAAAAATTTTAGAGTGATCTTTGGCTACATTAATAGAAATAAAGTCCACATGAAGGAAAAAATACTTCACTATTTTCTTATAATACGATCGCATTGGTGGACTATAATGTTCACATCAGAGCGACACACATGGAGAAGGAGGTTGACCAGTGAGAAAGTGTACAAATACGGCAACCAGGATGAGGGGGCGTCTGAAAATGTGAAAATGTGTTGAATGCTACATCACCTGGAGCAAGGCATGTGCAAATGTATTAATCATCCCTTTCTGTTTCTATGTTCCGTATTTCTGGTCCTTTGCTATCTGGAGCCTTGCTGACCCTGGAGAGACTACCTCTACCAGGACTAGCGACTTCTAAAGATGGCCAGCACCTTCCAGAGAGGACGTTCTTCAAATGCAAAGCACCAAATTCAAAGCTTCTGCCCTAAGCCATGGCAGACTCTTACGCTGAACGACTTTCCCCCCTGCTCTACTCACCACAGAGCCAGGTACCAGACAATTAGGGACAGCCGTTATACCCCAGAGTTCACCGAAATTATTCATAGTAGGCAGTCCTGAGCTGCTTTCCTGCAGAAACATAAAGCTTCTTGCTCACATGTTCCCTTGCTTCCTTTGCTTTGTGAACAACACTGCTTCTTCTGCATGTGGCCCTGCGTGACAAGCCCCCTCCCACTGGCAACTGTGAATAACAAACTATCTTTTCAATGGCAGTTGTCTCCTGACCTGTTGAACTCACCACAGCTGAATAAGAAAATCTACATGTTAAGAGAGTAATGATAGACTCTTAAGAGCTAGAAGAAATATTTACTTGTATTTACTTACATTTGCTAAATACCTACTAGGACTATTCATCTAAATTAGAACTCTGCTTGAATGTGTAAGACTGTACTCTCTCTTCCGTGCCTTTCTTTATAAATATACTGCTGGAGACTCTTTCGGGGTTAGGTCCACTTAGTTTCTGAGTAGTTGAGAGATTTGGGATAGCTCAGTGGAGGACCTGCTGTGATAGTGGGGGTGAGGGTACAGTACTGCCACATTTCAATATCCTAATAATTGGCATGGCCATCCCAGTTCTCTTTGTTTCAATATTAGGCCTGGTAATATACCTCTGAGGCTTTTCTTCTATCATTTACTTTCCTGAAGTTCTTTTAGCTGTTCATTTTACGAAGTACATGATAGACTTCACCACCTTGGTCATTTTGCTCTGAATATCAGCCAATATCTTTTTAAAACTATGCTGCTTGGATTACTGTGGAAATGGTATTCCAGCTCCGAGAGGACTCTGTGTATCCTGGTTGGAACTCTCTATTTCTCTCAAGACCACTAGAATTATACTTTGTGTTCAATATCAATAAAATGATAATCTAATGTACCTTTTAATGAAGTGCTTCACTGAAATAAAAGTGATAGTATTCATGCTTTAGCTGGCGAGCAAACTAATTAAAAGATTATCATATACACGTATTCTTTAAGCCAACAAGTCTTTCAATATGTTTTAAATTACCTTTTGATACTATAATCTTTCTTTTAATATTGGAAAAGTTAACATTCTCACTAATCAGAAAAGTTTCATGACTGAAAATAGACATTCCAGCTAATAGAAATTAGCAGGTTCTGCTGCACTTGGAAAAAAGGGAGACAAGACACTACCTGAAAGAATGATGAAAATGCAGTCACAAGTAAAATCTTCAGGAAGGTTTTGTTTTCGGAAACAGTGTTATACTACTACTAATTTTAATATTATTGTCTGCAGCAGTGTTAAATATCATCTAGTACTGGCAAAGAATTCTATGATAAAGTCTCTACTAATTATTTTATTAATAATTAAACTATCACCATTTGCTAACTTTTAAGGACAATTAAGAAGAATTCCTCAATATACTACTGAGGATTGTTTGTGATTTAAATAGCATCTTATTTTACTTTTATAATGTATTTTGTCCCATTTTAAAAACTATAATGATAGGTATTTTAAATTGTGTTGTAGGCCAATTATTAAGGATACAATTAACCCTTTTCTTAGAAAGGGGACCTTTAAAGAAAACCTCCTATTGAAATTCCAGTTTAATATCTGAATTATTCCATATATGGTAACAAAATTTTTTTTTACAATTGACCTTTCAAGCTGCATTTACTGATAGCTGTGAGCGTCAAATGCAAGTTTGCTTAAAATATTTGTTTGACCTTCCATAATAAACTACTAGAGTTTTCAAGGTCAAAATTATAATAAAATGGACATCACATCTGTTTGTGAGTCAAGAAGTATCCATGTTGTGCAAAACTCAATGAAAGTATTTGCTAAAACTCAATGAAAATAGTAGGTGTTTGGCTGCAGATGGTGATAGTGAATGCCCAAACAGAAGAGTTTTAGATCACAGTCTCAAAATTCTCTCAGTTGGAAGGGTGCTATACATTAAATGTCCTCTAACTCAGTTACCCACGTGAGTATTGCATCTGTGACCTTCATTCTTGTTTGAACATCTATTTCGTCCCAAGGTAGCTCATTGCTGTTTTTCATGTTCTTTCAGTTCCTTCTTTGGGAAACACTCATGCTCATTTAAAAATCAAGAGCCTCCAAGCTAGTAGAGAAAAACAGGATGTAACCCAGTTTAGAAATGCAACATTAGCACAGATTAAGCATTTGCTGGTGCTATGTAGCAGATAGTTGAGGCTGATTTCCCTCCAGAAAAGCTTCTAAAGAATTACAATGGCTTCTGTACCTATACACAATAAATATATTCAGGCTTGTGGGACGATCCTCAGATTTAGGTGTCTGTCTCCCTTCCCCAGAATTTTAGAGACTACCTATTAGAGAATTTTATGGAACCTGAGAGAAAAGCTACTCTTTGAGTTCCACCTTAAATTCTTCATTTCATTTCCATTACCAGGATTACCAGGTATTCCCTCAGGTTACCAGGCAGAAGAGAAATCTAGATTTATACCTATGGACTGGGTGGAGAGGCTAGTGCGGGAGCCTGGGGACATGATTTACGCAACAGTAGAAGACTTAGTACTGCCATTTATTACCAGTGAGCTGTATGATCATCAGCAAGTCACCGTATTTCTCTGAATCTCAGCTTCCTCATCTGTAATGGAGCACACTTACAATTCAGTGTTGTGAGAGTCAAAAGAAAGAATAAAGGCATGTAAAAAATGAGACTGCTTTATCTTTCCTCATCATATCTTTAAATTTAGCAGCAACACAGTTTTGTAAAATTCATATTAAGTAAATGCCATTCAATACAAACTAAGCGTTTAAACTTAAGGATTTAGTCTCTCTTACCTGTCATTCCAAACACCTCAGGAGCCCAAGCAAAAATTGAAAATGACAGTTTTATGATATTAAATATAATATTAAAAAAAACCAGCTGCTGTCTACAGAGTGTTAAGTGCTAAGCACTGTTCCCAAATGCTTTACCTATGTACTCTCTTTCTTACTGTTACGGCTGAGGAGGGACCGGTCTTGGACTCCATCTTTTGTCTTATCTGTCCTCTCCTGATGCCTCCTGCCCTCATCAACTACGCCTGTATTTGATTACATGTTAAAGAATAAACTTGATCTTATTTCTGGAGATCCTTCATGATTGCTTTCTCCTGCTTCAAGGCTCACAATCTGGGTTGCAAACATGTAGTTAGCAATGACACTCCTAAGAAACCTCCTTTTCTTGGCACTTAAATTAGGAAGTCAGAATGACCAGAATTTGTTTTTGAATTTTTTTTTCATTCATGATGATTGTTGGTTGGGAATTCTAAAAAATGTGTATAATTCCTGTGCATATCTGTCCTTATTATATATACATTCAGGTATTTACAATTAAAAAATATAAACATAAGATTGGCATTCATTGATTCATTCACCGATTCATTCATTCAAGTACCAATAGAACATAACAGTGAATGTTATGTCTTATTGACATGTAACTGAACCTGCCTTGGTAAATTATTTTTTGAAGGCTACCAAACAACAATAACAACATAACCTCTCCCTTCACTTCTCAGTATTTTATCTTTTACTGGTGCTTTTTGTTCTTTTATATATAAAGGCGGCCATGAAGTTCATGTACAATTTAAATAGTGTGCACGAACTTCATGGCCACCCTGTGTGTGTATACATATACATATATAAATTTGTTTGTTTCTCAAAGGTTTCTTTCTCTTTTTCTCCACAGATTTGGGAAGAAATCACACAGTAATTATTTTCCCCACGTTATCTCTTGCTACTTAACATTGTTAACATCACCAGTCTTAGACTTCTGAAGATGACAGAATTAATGTTGCTGCATTGAGATCGGACTTTTAGTAGTCTTTATTACAAATTGTGGCAGTCTTATTTACCCAATTTTTATGCTATTTACTATTCGTGTTTAGATTTGGGGGGAAGAAAGATAACTCTCCATCTCACAGAAGTTTGCAAATGCTATCAAAACGTTCCCACAGTATTGGTATGGAGGAGCACCATTCTTGATTTTGTGACAAATTATCCATGTGTGGCAAGGGTGTATTTGAAGCACTTTGTTTCTTTTGAGGAGTAGACTAAAGTTAAAATCTCATTTCCATAAGAGCACAGTTCTGGCCATTCCCAGTCACACTTACTCTTTGAAGTGTGGGTTTCGTGATCATGTGCTGTGGCATTAGGTCACAGAATATTTCATTTTGTTGGAGAATTCTTTAAGGTGCATATTTCCACCTCCTCCAATGCAACAGGAAGCTCCTTTTAGACAAGAGCCATGTCTTAGGAGCTCTGACCATAATATCATAATGAATCTTGTATCCTGTGTAGTCCTCTTAAACTAGACACCTCAAAGCATTAAGTGTAGTGATGAGCACCTAATAACAAACTCAAGAGTCACATGCTGAAAGGCTGTGACACCAAGATCTTGCAGGTGAAGTTTACTAAGTGTAGAGTATAAGGGTTTGAGCACAATAATTAAGAACATGTCACGAAGGCTATGTTAACCAGTTCGGTGAAAATATTTCAGACTGTATATGGAACCAGCACATTGTACCTCATGATTGCATTATAGTACACAGCTATGATTTAATTAAAAAAAAAAAAAAAAAAAGCAGCTTTAAAGGTGCCAATATGCCAAAAACCTGAAGGAGGTTTTGAATGTAAAAACCTTGTCATTTCCCTAATTGCTACATACTACTTCAGTGCGAGTGTCAAAATGAGTTACTTACTAAAGCGAATTTCTTGTTGAGAATCATCTGCTCCACCAAAGACGACTCATTGTGGAAGAGGTGGGGCTGCATGTGGCTCCACATGTGCGGAAACCACCAGAACTCGTCCACGGACCCCAGCAGACAGTCATCCCCTTCATCTTCCTCTTCAGTTCCTTTTGGGGGGGGGATCATACAATTACTTCCTGTTATACCAACTCATCAATTATCTTTCTATAATCAAATATGTGTTTAGAAGATATTTAAAACTGTCTCTCACATTCACATGAGGGAAAAACATAGTTCCCGCCACTGACTTTGAATAGGTAGCGGACCTCTTGCAGTTTTCTTCCGAATTTAGAGACATAGTCCAAAACCAAAAGATTGAAAGCAAGACACAGTACAAATTGTATTCTTAAGTAGCTCTTTTTGCATAGAGGGTCAAAAGTCTCAAGACCTGTCTGAACTGTTTCAAGCTGCCTTATCTGCCTTGGTACCCTTAGTTAATTGTAATACTAAAGTCCAGTCCAATGGGAAGTACTGTGCAGGCTTACCCTGTGTTGTATGTAAATAAACAATGATGCAGAGACAGAACTCCTCATCACTTGTCAGAAAGAAATTTAAGGTTCCAAAAAAAAAAAAAAAAAAAAAAAATTAAAAAATTAAAAAAATTAAAGAAAAATTTAAAAAAAGGAAGTTTAAGGCTCCAGAAACAGGCAGGCGATGCAGAACCTTACTCTCCCTAGAACACCTGTCACCACCCAGGGGTGAGTTTCCTATCTTAACCAGGAATGAGAGACCTGTGTAAGTGACCTCTAATAAACCCATCCCGCTCGCCAAGCTGGACTGGTCTGGGTCACTTTCCTTTGGTCTCTCAGCATCATCTCAATTTGGGGAGTGGTTTTTCTACACCATCTTGGGATTTTCCAGAAACAATTATATAAGGATTTGAATATGAAAGGAAGCAGAAGAAAATCTGTTAGTTGGGGAACAAACTGAGATTATGACAGAACTCTTTTAAAAGTTGTTAAACACGAGACATAAATATGAAATCGCTGCAAGATGGAGGCACATAATCATTCTCAAGGACATTAGAGCTCTTAACTTGGAGTGTCTTTGTGGACTGTGTAGTTTATATAGAATGGAGGCATAAGTAGGAAATGTAATTGAGGGATCAGTTAGGAAATGGGTATCAGCCAATGGTAGGTCATTTTGATGTAGGTTGTGCATTTGTTTGAGTTTCTTGGTAGGTCTGAGAAGAAACTATTCAATATTTGGTGAAAACTAAAACATAAGAAGGAAATATGGATATTGTTAATGAAAAAATTAGAGAAAACTAAAGGAAAGGAAAGGAGAAAGGATGAAAGTAATGGAAAAAAAAAATGCGAAGTGGTAAAGTCCTACAGGGATGTCCAACCTTTTTTCTTCTTTACCACCAGTTGGAAGAATGAGTTGCCTTGAAGAATGAGTTGTGAAACTCTTATTTCCTTGAGAGTCATCCCTATTGTCATTTCTCTGACTTTTCATACATGGGCTCATTTTATTTCCTTCGTTTTCCACCCCTGCAGTTCAGCTGAATGCGGGAAATTTCACAGTTCTCCTAACTTATCTGAGGGGACTGAGCATTTCCTTTTGTACTTCCTCAGAAACAGCTTCTTTACTAAAGCATAAAGTGAAAGCAGCATCAGGCATGTCATGATATCGGTAACCACAAAACATGCAGCTGTGCTTGAATTTCAGCCAGAACACTGAATCCAGTAAGTGCTGAGAGCAGTGGTTGTTTCTGTGAAGTTTGCTTTGTGTGGAGAAAATATGCTCTCCTATTTTCAATGGCAGCTCTGATATGACTGGTTGTATTAGGGCCCTGCAGGTTGCAGACGCAGGATGGACAGCTGCCTTAGACCTGCCCACTGAGCCCAGCTCTTCTTATCATTCTTTCATTCAGTTACCCAAGAGAAGGAATTCAGGGCCTGCTGGCAGGAAAAGAATTAGGTCCAATGGCTTATTGGACATTGGAAACAATTTTCCAAAGACAAAGGTATAGCATGAGGCTTCATGGTCATATTGACTTAAGTAGGTGCAACAAAGATTGACTATGATGACATAATCGTCCAACAAGGACAGTATTCAAATTTACTTTCATATCCTTAAGTACACTACCAGTATGAAAGAATGTTTTCTCCCTATGTATAAAGATTACACCTTTAATTTGTTTTCTTTATTTTTTTTCTTCTTCATCATACACTCATGTTGCCGTGGTATAGTGGAATGAAGACTAGCCTATGGAGTCAGACTTGCTTCTTAGTTTATTTGTAGGTTCTAATACATTTAAGTTGTGCCCTTATGCCCAAGTCATATAACCCCTTTAATGTCTGTATTCATGGAGGTAAAAAGAGGGATGGCAATACTTATTTTATTGTTTGAGAGCAAGTGTCTATTTCTGACACATAGTGGGTAACCTATAATGTCCCTTTCGTTTCCTCTTGTATTTCCAACAGCTATCCGTCTTTTGTTTCAGGAGTTTTCTTTTACTCCCCCCCACTCTAATACTACACGAAGGGAGGGCTAGTTCTCAATTGAGTATTATGTGGTAGAGCGGATACTGTGTTCAAGAACCCCAAGCCATCATATTAACACGTTAGCCTGATTAATGAGTCATCAGCATGAGATGTTCTTGGGGCTCCTGAGTGGCTACCTCTACCTCACAGCTTGGAGAAGCCTTCTAGAGAGAAAGGCAAAAGAGTAGGATGATAGATCAGGCATTTAGAAGCTCTGGTGATCACAATCATGGCAGGATCTTGAGTCCTTCTACCTATTGTGACTGGTGATGCTTAATGAACACGTGTTTTGTTTGATATAAATCTCACCTAATGTGCACAATGCAAGGGTGTTCAGGACACCCCTGGGGCAGAAGGGCTCTTCTACAACTTGAATTTTACCTTGGATGTGAGAACATTGTAACCTAAAAGTTTGAACCCCCATATTAATTTGGAAAAAAAAAAAAAAGATTATGTCATTTGATTTGCCCACAATTAAACACCTCTGCTTTATTTAAATTCAAGATATTCTCCCGTTTCTGGACATTTTGTATGTCACCAGGACACCATATTCGTAGGCCATTTATTTGTTGCAGTTTTACTTTCTCACACTGCTCCCAGGCACGAGCCTCTTAGGGTTTCCCAGAAATCAATCCACTCCTGACTTCCATCTGCCCGGCAGATGAGTGTGGGTAAACTGAGCTGAAATTCTTCAGTTTATGGGAAGTCTTCCTTCTGATTGCTTTTTAGCTCTGTCCTTTGTCTCTTCGCACTCTCATTTTCCCATGTATCATTCCTGTCATATTGCATTTGTTAATTTTTTTTAGGTGGCCTTTGCTCAAAATTTATTTATCAGAACAGAGCAATAGATCTAGAGGTTCTTTGGAAAAATAGCTCAGGCATTTCTTGTCCCTTCTCAAATATCATAGTGAAATCTGTTACTAAAATATTCATGCATTTGAATTATGCCAGAATGATGTCTGCTTTCTGAAAAATGTATCTCAATTCATAGTAGCCTTAATTGTATGTTTTTCCTTTTATCTTTTTAGCCCTGTTTTATTTGATTTAATTTAATCTTACTTTGGGGATATTTTATCTCAGAATTAATTATATTGGGAACAATTATCTATTGCTTATTACTTTAAACATTATGATAAAAAGAACGTGAAATGTAGCTGGTCATGGTTGGATTGTCCTGGCCTCGTGATATCTTTTTATCTCCCCCACTTGTGCCCACTTTTGTCAGAACTGAAGGAAGAATAGGAAGTCATATTCCTCAATTTTAAGTGCTATTTCTTAAGTCATCATAAAACTATGCTGAAACTTTCTAAAGTTATTGCATATTATAATTTATTATGTATTTATTTAAATGAGTTGTCTGTAATATTTTGTCTGTGGCATTTCCTACTCTGATATTACATTAAAAACCATATTGCAAGGGTGCAAGTCAAATCTGTTAAGTGTTGAACATTCATGTCTTAACACAATAATCAAGTAAATGAGGTGAAAGCTATGTTGATTGGTTTGATGTAAGCACATCAGATTGTATAAAAAAATCAACACATTGTACCCCAAATATGCATAAATGTATTCATGATCTATGTGTATACGACTTAATAAAAAAAAACAAAAACATCATAGATTGAGACTTTACCTGTGCGAAGCATTGAGTTAAGCAATTTACATACATCATCTCATGTAAATCTCACAACTCAATGAGGTAAGGGCTACTGCTAATCTCATTTTACAGGTAAGGAAATTGGTATTTGGAGAGGTGAATTAACTTGTCCCATGTCACTGAGAGGTTTGAGACAGAACTTGAATTCTAACTCAGATTGAGCACCTTCAAATTTAGGGCCCTTAACTATCAAATGTGTTCAGAAATAAGATCAGCATTTACTAATTCAATGTAACATTGTTTTTCACATTGTTAATTAATTCTGTGATGTGATTTAGAATTTATAGATACTGTCAGTTCTCAGTGATTTGGGGGAATATAGGAAATTAATAAACCTATAGATAAGGAGAATCTTTTGTCATTCAGCTCCCCTAATCAAGGGTTGCAAATTAAGCAATAAAAATGTAATTTTCCTAGGGCAATGCCTAAGCATTGGGCTCTGTCTTAGTTCCGACTGTTTTGTGACATGTAACTAGCTATATGAGCTTGGGCCTCTCTAAGTTTCCATGTTCTTATCTAGAATACAAGCTAACGTAGTTTTTAGTTCTTAGGATTCAGAGGAAAGGTACATGAAAAGTGCTTTGCAAAGCACTAAAAGGGAACTATGATTTTTATCTTCTTCATCTTTTTCTCACAAAAATGCATATACCCTTTAAAAATTGAAATGAATCAAATAAGATAAAGCTCTTTCCTAAAATAAATTCTCACCATTATGACAATTGTGCTTTTCTCCTTCCTTTCAAGACTGAGTAAAATGGATAGGATTTTTAATAGAGAAATAAATTACTTATTCAGAAGAGAAATCAGTTCAATTAAATTTTATAATATTTAATTTTTTTAAATTATGTGTTAAATTTTATATCTGGTCCCAATGAAAAATGATTTTGCAGGTCTTAGACAATCCTGGCTACAGCTTCATGGAAGCTTTCATATTATGCACAGATAATAACACTGTTTTAAATCCTGGCCTTGGCTTCTTCCGGTGTTGTACTTTCCCTGGCTTAGAGAGAGGATGCTGTTACATGAGCTGGTGGGAAGTGTCCAAGTAAAGAAAGAGAACAAATCTTTCAGAGATGAGAGGAAGGATATAGATTGGCCAAAGTCGTTCTCCAGCATTTAAGGTTGGACACACATATACACACTAAAAAATAAATAAATAAATAAATAAAAAACGAGTTGTTAGGAGTGTTTTCTTATATTTCTTGGGTGATTCTGGGTTGTCCTGGTTTTGCTATTGTAGTTTTTCCTATAATCTCCCCCTCATCCCCTAACACACTATGTGTTCTGTTTGTCCTTGATCTTGCCCTGGTCCTTCTTTATTTGTATGGTAACTTTCTTTTCTTCAATGTCAAAGAATCTAAGATCATCACCCTGAAAGTAGGGTACATTTAGGAAGAGGTTATAGGTAATCTTTTATCTTCAAGCTCTTGGGCCTTCCCATTGTAAAATTTACGGGTCTAACGTTGCTAGGAAGATAAAAAGAACATCTACACATAAAGATCTTACTTTATATATCTATGCCAAGGTGGCAGAACTTTCCTATAAGGAAGACATTTAGAACAGATGTCTAATTGTTTTCATTTTTGAAATTACAGCAAGGACAGTAACTCACTCAATCATAAAACAAAGTTAAGTTATGATCATGATGTTCCCAGTTATGAATATTTAAAACAACTATAGATATAGTATATTTTATATACCGATCTAAGAAATTAAGGAGAATAAGGGCTTCAGAATTTCCTCTGTTAAGGTTACTCTTAAAACCTACAAAATTTTCAAATTGAGAATCTAAATTCATATGTAGTTGTATAATAATAATGTATGTATTCCACAAATGTGTAATATGGAATTTCTAAAGTCAAGTCTCATGATTCTATACTTTTATGGAAACAAATGAAAATTCACTTAACTCTGGAAATGCAATTCTACTTCTATCTAAAAATGTAATTTTTACATTATTTATGTGCATATGGAAATTATATTGATCTTAATAGTAGATAGAATAGAGTAGATAGAATACTCAGCATGGTAGGCTTATTAAATCTTTGAAGGAGCACATTCTACAAAATAACTCATTCTCATATTATTCATTAAAAAAATTGAAAAAAATTACAACTGTAGAAAACTATTTGCTAAATTTGTTTAAATGTTATATCACTTTTAAAAATTACTTACATCTTTATTTATTTAAATAGATTATACACAAATGTATGGTATAAAATGCAAACAGTTCAAAAGCAATATAGTAAAAGGCAACTTCTTCTTTTCATCTGTTTTTTAATTCCCCAATTCTCTTCTTCACAGATGCTCATTCATACCAGTTTATTATGAATCCTTTCAGAGCTATCCTATCTGTATTAATAGACATAGAATTATAGAAAGTTACTTAAACTTCCATAACCTTACAGTTTTCTAAGCTATCAAATAAGTTAAGAGTACTATATTCAGCGTTGTGTAGATTTTATCATAGCCTTTATTTTTATAGAAATGGTAGCAGGTTCTAATGATTATACTATACCTTGACTTTTCAAAGTATTTCTTGAGAGATCTTTATCAGTAACATTTAAAATTGTTCCTGTCTTTTTAATGTGGGCAGAGTATTTTGTAATCTATATATACTGGTATATCTAATCTTCTTTTAACTTCAAAAAATACACTTGATTCATCCCAACACGTTACTGATTGTAACAAATTTGCTAGATAAAATATCAATGCACAAAATCAATAACATATTCATATAACATCAACAAAGGAATAGAAAATGAAATAAAAGACAAGACACTATTTACTACTGCATCAAAAAGAATCTTAAGGGAAGTAAAATTCAGTGGAAATCAACAGGGGCAGGAAGAAGAAGGGGATGAGATCAGTGAAAACCTACCTAACAGGTACAATGAACACTATCTGGCTGATGGGCCTACTTATAACCCTGACTCAAGTACAACAAAATCTATAAATGTAACCAAAAACATTTGGACCCCCATAATTTTTTTATTAAGTCATATACACATAGGTCATGAATACATTTATGCATAATATTTTGAAAAAACAAAACAAAACAAAACAACAACCTGAAGAATAAGTTTAAAGACTACAAAGTTTAAAACTAACAACAACAAAATAAATTAAAAAAGAAAAAAACCCAAAGACTGAAAACAACCATATCAGTAGAATGGAATGGATAAAAGACATACAATGGAATATTATACATCAATAAAAATGAAAGAATTACAGCCTGCAACAGTAATATCTGTGAAACCAAAATACTGTTAAACAAAAGGAGTTGGATACAGATGAGTCCATATTATCTGAGTCCATTTACAGGTTATCTCAAAGCCAGGCAACATTAAATCATGAGATTAGAAGTCAGGATAGTGGTTTTTGTTGAAAGAAGCTAGTGACTGTAAAGAAGCAAAGGAGAAGCACTTCAAATAATATACTTGTTCTTTCTTTTTAATTTTTTTTTTTTTGGTAGAGATAGGCTTTCACTATGTTGCCCAGGCTGGTCTTGAACTTCTGCTTTCAAATGATCCTCCTGCCTTTGGGAGCAAAGTGCTGAGAGTACAGGCATGAGCAACTGTGCCTGGCCTCTTTCTTGATCTGCCTATTGGTTGCATAGTTTTGTATAATCATTTAAAATTCAGTGAACATCATACTTACAATTTATGCACTTTTAAATATGTCAATTATAGTTCAATAAAAATGTAAATCTATTACATAATTATATAAACTTTCACACCATCAACATTCTCTAAATTTCAAAAAACAGCATGTTAAATGAAGTTGAATGATATGAAGAAATAACAGAAGAGGGACATAGGAAATGGAGGAAGATGGGGGCAGGAGGGGTGCAGTTTTGTATAGAATGGTCAGAGAGAACTTATAAAAACAGTTGATTGCTTTTTCTTACCTGTATGGTAAAATTTCCCTGAAAATCCCAGGTTGAATGTGAAATTTGTGATTTGTGCACGCAAAAGATTCTGAGTATCAAGCAGGGCCTGAAATATATAATTTAAAAAATGAAGTAAAGAATGATACTGAAAAGTTTTAAAAAGATATCTTTCTTTGGCATTCAGTAGGTAAAATCACTCCTTTACATATGACAAAACTAAATGATGGAAAGTAGTTTCTTTATTCTTTAAAACTAGAGAGAAATTATTGAGATTACACAAAACATACATACATATTGATCCTTTAGCTTAGAATGCATCAACAAAAAGTATCAAAAACAAGTTAAGTGAAAATGGAAGTTTATTCTGCATGTATCAAAGGAATGAGTAACTAGTACATAAAATACCTTCCATTTTACCACTCAGGGACATAGATCACCAATTGTCAAAAGAAGGACATTCATTTAAACTGAAGCTATGCAAGAACATTTGTTGAAAGAAACAAATTGTTATTTCTCAGATACATCATTGATCTTCAAAATACAAACTTGAGATTCCCAGAAGATAGCAATTGCTATTCAAAAGGGGATATCATGGTAAAGTAGGGCTCTAATTTTCCCTTTCATTAAACAAACGAACAATTGCAAAGTCATATTAAGGTAGATAGTAAGATGTATGGAACAGTTTTAGTCTTCAGTGTCCAAACTGTATGTGTGCAGGGTGTGGACAATTCCTGGAGACTCTTGCCCAAGTGGAGTTGAGGTATTCATTAGGGGAACTTCACTAAAGACTAATCAACTCTTCAATGGAAAGCACCCTAAGATTCTTGAATCTCTTGGTTCAGTAAACTTCACCTTGAAGTGAAGATTTCTACTCAAAAGAAAAAATATCATTTTACCATAAGGACATTTTCACTAGAATGTTCATCACCACTCAGTTAACAATCACTAAGATGTGGAATCAACCCAAGTGCCCATCGACATATGAATGGATGAATAAACTGTGGTATATGTATACCATGGAATACTATTCAGCGATAGAAAGATGGGGACTACATTTTTTGTATTAACCTCCATGGAGGTGAAGATCATTCTTCTTAGTAAAGTATAAGAATGGAAAAGCAAGAATACAGTGTACTCAATACTAATATGAAATCAATGGATAAATAATTGTACACCCATGCGAGAGAAAAAGCACAATTAAATTCAAGTGGGAGGAGGGGAAAGAAGAAACGGGAGGGGGAGGAGGGGGAGGGATTGGTCACCTCTCACCTAATAGGCACAAGGTAACAATATAGAACACACCGCCTGGGTGAAGGGCTCAACTTCAACATGAATGTAACCTAATCATTTGTACCCTCATATTCACCTGAAATACATTTTAAAATAAAAAATCTTCACCTTGTTATTTCCAGCAATCTTGGACTGTTGAATCACGATCCTTACCCAATGCTAATCATACCATCCTCACCCCAACCTTTGAAAGACCTACCTTTATCTAAACTTTACATGTCCAGTTTTTAGTAAATTTGAAACTTGCTATCCCTGTCCTGATGTTCTCCTTTACTTCAGTCAGCTATAAACTCAGCTTTGTCTGAAAAAATCCCCTACTTCCGATAAGAAAAACTATTTTAAGTCAGAATTTTAACTGTTATACCATATGAGATTTATCATGCTATGAGTATTTAATAGACTTCTTTTTTTTGATCTTTCTCATGCTTATTTAATTTATATTCTTATCTTCCCTCTTCCTACCCCATATCCAATAGTAGTTGAATGTTCATCTCAGCTAAGCAGAAAGTAGAGTTGTTAGATTTGTAAATGATCTTAGTCAACATTTCTTTAACACATGAACAGGAGAAATGGCTTGCCCATTTTCACAGATGAAATTTGTGGGAAATCATAGAGTAAGGTCATAGATCCTTATTAGGTCTTCTTTTACCACATCCTATCATCTTTCCCCTTTTCCATAGCACCCAGGGGTCCACAACCCAATATTATTTTCTTCACAGTAAAGATGACACCTGGAAGCCCAGCCCCATCATGTTCATGGCCCCAATATTTTGGGGGGATGAACAGATACACAATTTTTGATTCAGTGACTACCCCATCATTGTATGCCTTGCCTGAATGCAAGAGACTCTTCCTGTTTATAAAAGCAGAGGAAGAGACCCTCTGGATCTCAAGTTTAAATTCATCTGACCAATGGTAAGTTTTTGAAGTGCAGGTGTCCAAGATGTAAGAGGCTCATTTTGGAGATACTCATGATACACAAGTTCTGTAGAGGTTTGGACTTTGAATATTTTAAATTCTATACAGAGCTCTCCTGAACCATGCAATTTTTCCACCAGATTATCTTTCAGCAAGATTACCATTTTTGAGAAAAACCCGAGACAATTGTGCTGCCTATTTTAAATGGTATTTTTGCCAAATGCATTAAATTGTAAACTCTGATGAATCAATATTGAGAATTTGGTGTGGTCTGATGTTTCAGAGATAATTAATGTAAGAGATTTTAGCAGACCCACCTTTGGTGCAGATTAGATATGATTCCTATGTTGGTTTTGATTTTGGTTATTTAATTAAATTAGTTTTTTTCTTACCACCGACTCTTAAACTGAGCATTTGAATTTTGAATTTGGGCATTCATTTGACATACCATTTTATCATGAGATGAATCTCTTACAATTTCCAATGCTTCTATTTTCATTTAACACTTCCTATGTGGCTTACAGTTTTAAAAGTGTTAACTGAGTTGTCTTCTCTTAATGGATAACTTAAGTTCAGCTCTCCAAGGGTTTTTCACTGAATCAAAAAATACTTGCCAGAAAGGCTATGTTAACCAGTGTGATATAAACGTGTCAACTGGTCTGTGAAACTAATGTATGATGCCCCATGATCATACCAATGTACATAGCTATGATTTAATAAAAAAAAAAAAAAAGAGTTCTCAAACACGAAGTTAATACTGACTAAGAAAATTTGCCTAGTAACTGCTTAAATAGTATGCTGAGTTCTCAGAATTAAAATTAATATCAATTTCAATGATTGATACATATGTTAAAGCAATTTTAAGATCATTAAGTATATGTAATATCCCTTCAGTCAGAAGTGAATAATAGCTAACTTGACAAAACTGTGAAGACTATAATATAAAAGACTATAGAGAGGTAACTATGGGGGCAAACAAATTAACTAATGGTGCTGCCATCAGGGACAGGTTAGGCTATTACAAGACTGGGGCATGGGGTGGGCAGGGAGAGGAAAGTTCAGCCAGCTGAGCATCATGATGAGCAAAAGAACTGCCAGGTGTCCACTGAACCCTGGTGTAAGGAGGGGTGCTGGCTGAGTGTGAGGTGAGTCTTTTTCTCTCTGTCCTTATGGAAGGAGCACAATGTAAGGAATTGGAAAGTATGGATTCAAATTCCAACTCTGAGACTTACAGGGTTGGGAGTCAGCCAGTCTCAAATGGAATTTTGGATCTGCCTCTTTTTGGCTTTGGATGTGCTATTAAATTCCCCTAGCCTCAGCCTCATCATTTATAAAGTAAGGCTAATACTGTAATAATTACCTCAAAGTGATGTTGTGAGGACTAAAGAATTCACTTATACTCCTGGCTTAGAGCCTGGCACATAGGATGTGCTCAATGATCAATAATTGTTGCTCTTCTATTATTGCCGCTGCTGCTATTACTACTGTAATACTAATATGGTTGTTGTTATTGTTAAATGAGGTAGGACAAGACAATTCATTTTGCTGTTCTGAACTTTTCCCTTCATTTAAAAGAGGAGACAATGATCTAAATAATAGAATTGTGTTGAAGATCATGAAAGAGACAATGTATGCAGAAGTGCTTTGGTGAATATCTTTAAAAAGTGTGAGGAAATATCAGATGTCTATATGATGACTGTCAGCAGTGTATACACGGGGTTGTGTGTGTGTATAGCTGGCTCTATGTTTACATCTCATGTACTTCTTCAACTTTGTTTCCTCATTGTTTCTCTTGCCTTCAATACCTCTTCTCTCCCCTTCTCCCTTTCTTCCTCTGTCTTCTCCCTCATTGAAAATCTGAGCTCTTTCTCTTCCTGTCTTCCTTTCCTTAGATCATAACTTTCTTCATTTTTTTCATTTTACTCAATTTCATTGTCTTAACTTTTCTTCTTTCGGTCGTTAAAATACGGTATCAAAATTTATTTTACAATTATTTGTTGTGCACTCAATGCTTTAAATCTCAAAATTGAGTACACTGGGCCTTCTTCCTTTTAGTTTTATTTTTTCGTCCAAACTAAACTTGAATTTGAACTTTGTGACCCTTGATTGTATTTTGAATCTATATTTATAACACTTGATAGGAAAAAACCAAACCTGTCCTGTTCTTGGATCTTAACAAACTAAATAAAGTTCCTGTGAACTAACCTCTTAGCTAGAATACATTGATTCAAATTGTTAAATTAGTCCTAAATTTTCAGGGATGAGTTGGCATTTCACACATTTATTTGAAAATCTAGAATCAAACTCTAAAACAGTTAAGAGATAAACTGAACCAGAAGGCAGATAATAATTATGCCTATATATATGGTAAAGGGAGAAATTTATTTCCAGATAATATTTTAAATACTTAAGCAGTGATATGTGTCACCTTTTACATTTTTTGTCTAAGCCATATTTTGAACTGTCTGTGAGAATAATGTTACACTTTCATCCATTATTCCCACCTTTTCAAAATATGCTTATTACTAGCCAATTCTGTGTAAGAAGCCTACATACCCAGTGATATTCTTAGAAAACATCTTTTTCACAAAATTCCTCATTACTACAATGATTTTATTCTACATTATTTTAAACTGAAGTAGTTTATTTCATTACTATGAACAGAATGTTATAAAAAATGATACAAAATTATGCTTTGCCTTATTCTGTATATGCAATATGTCTAAAATGGTGCGGTAATTTCTAAAAAGCTAATCATAATAAACTAAATCAATACTCCAACACCACAGAAAAACATATGTACTCTGGGCAAGCAAACCCTCTCTGATATGCAGAGTATTTTGGCCATAGACCAAAGAGCCACAGACCACCCAAAGAGACACCATTTCACAGTCCCTAAGAAGGCAGATGTCGACCTTCAAAAGTGGTCTGATGATTGAAAAATCATACTGTTGTTTTTAAGTGTTCCTAAATACTGATAAATATATTGTATTTAGGAGGATAAGTTACAATTTTGCATATCAGTGACTATTTTTAAAATAATACATTATCTTTAGTCTGATTAAAAACTACTAAAATCATTAAATTCATCACTTAGGATAAGTATCACAATGGTTTTACTTCCCATTTTCTTTAGGACCAAATAAATCTATGCATATGTAGATACATAGGCAAATTGGAACCATAAAATAAAAATTGGAGCTATACCATCATCAGGATTAAAATATAGAGAACTGAATTTTTCATTTAACAGTGTATTATGAGCTTTCTCCTGTCACATGAGTTTTACAAAATCAAGTTTTCCAATGAGTGCAGAATACTGCATCAGACAGGTATACTGTAATCAAATCATTTTATCCTATTGTACATTTAGGTTGCTAACCTTTCCTTTTTTTTGGCTAATACAAATATCACTCTGTGGATCAATACCTACTTATATGGTCACGTGCCTCTTAATAACGTTTCAGTTAATGACAGACCACATATAAAATGGTGGTTTTAGGTGTGCAGTAGGCTATGTCACCTAGGTTTGTGTAAGCATACACTCTGATGTTTGCTCAATGACAAAATTGCCTAACAAAACATTTCATAGGACACAACCCCACCATTAAGTGACAAATGACTCCATAGTAATAAAGCAGACATTTGTACAGCATAAAATAATTCTTCTTATCTTTCAACAAACGAGTTTGCAGCAAATTTGAAAGTGCTTTTCAGCGTGTGACAAGGGAACATTGTCATTTCAATTAAAATTATAAGAGAATTGCACTTTGAATACAATTTATCACAAAACATTTCAAAATTATTTTTTCTAAGTGTAGGCACTTACCCCACTAAATTTATTTTTCAAGTCTTCATTTTGCAAAGCCAAGAAAGTTTGCAGGCATTAAAAGAAATCTAATTGAAGGCAAAAGAAGGATCTAATTTGAAGAAATGGAGCTGTGAGAACTGAGCAAAATGATAGCTTTGATATATCTTTGGATTTTCTCTAACTTTGTTAACAAAATAAATATATCAGAGTAAATCAAGGACACAAAAATTAAAAGTAACTGCAAAAAACGTTTTATATGGAGATTCATTTTATTATTCATATCTGTGGCACTTTTGGGGGGAATATCCCATAATGTTTTGTTTTTTATTTATGTTTTCCCAATTATATTTTGACCTATCTCAGCAGGCAAAAATATTGTGCTTGAGCACACAATTTTTACAGTTCATATTTTCTAATTAAGCAAATACTATTTATAAATATAAATGTCTATATCTGCTAAAGTAAAGAAAGCAACTGGGCAGCTAATGATAAACTCCTATATCTACCTATGTTTACATCTATACACACACACACACCCAGGCATCAGAGATACTTAGTGTACTAGAGATCATTATTCCTATTTCAGATATGGTAGACATGACTTGCATAGTTTAATTTACTTACCCTTGATCATAAAGCTAGTTAAGTGCTAAAAAAGTGGTTGAAATAAGAATTTTGGGTTTCAAAGCTCACTACTTACCGCCACAAAACTAGTAAGAATACTAACATTGAGCACTGGTATAATATCTCTGGCATACAGAGCTGTGGGGATGTAATCTTCTGGAAGGAAATAAAAGGGTGCTCTTCTTTCATAACTAGCTTTCACTTTTAGTTTTCAAAACCTAAATGGTAGGTGAATTTGTTAGGGTTATCCAGAGAAACAGAACCAACAGGAAATAGATGTAGGTCTCTATATAAAAGGAGATTTATGATAAGAATTGGCTTATGCAGTTGTGTAAGCAAGCTGCAGAACCAAGAAAGCTGGTGGCATAATGCATTCTGAGTTTGAAGGCCTCATAAATTGGCAGTGACAGAGGTGGGTTTGATGTAAGTCCCGGTCTGAGTCTAAAAGCCCACGAACCAGGAGTCCTATGTCAGAGGGCAAAAAAAGAGGGATGACTTAGGTCAAGCAGAAAGAATGAATCTTCCTTTCCTCCACCTCTTTGCTCTATTTAGGCCCTTCATAGATTGAATGATGACCAGTCTCACTGTGGAAGACTCCTAAACTTTACTCAGCTCCCTGGTTCAAATGTTTATCTTTTTTGAAAACACACCCACACACACCCCCAAATCAAGTTTTACCAGCTACATGGGCATCCCTTAATTCAGTTAAGTTCAAGGTTGAATTAACCATCACACCAGCCTGACTAGCAATGCTTATCCACTGGCATCCAGACTAAAGAACTCACTCAGTGTGCTGTCTGCAGAGTTGGACCCCAGGTTACTGAGGGACTATGAAGTGCTCCAATGATCACCTTGTTCTCTCTTTGACCAGGTAGGGAAGACTGGGAAGACTCTCTGTATAAGACTTGCTCCTGGACAAAGAAATCACTGAAATATTCTGGAAACTGTTGATTAGGTCTGACATTAAGAATAGAGCACCATGTACAATTAGAGGGAAGACACGTTAGAGGAATGCAATGAGCATAAACTCCAGGATCAACTTAACTGCTGGACCTGCCTACACAATTACATTCAGCATGGAAATAAGAAAGAAATTCAGGGCAAGTGGGTAAGCTAGTGAGAAGCATACTGCTTAGCCATTTTCTGCAAGAGTATTTAAATTCTCTTGACAAGAAACCTATAGACATAGCACAACGCTACCTAACTTAGTAACATTCCTTATGGTTAAAAAAAACCACTCAGCTCTCAGCTGCCCTTATTCTAAATGTAAACTCTACACACTGGAAGGGGGAAACTATGTTAATCTCGCCTGCTTAAAATATAAAGACCAAAGGTTGGAGTGTGTTTTCTATGTTTTCCATGAGTTTTTAACTAGGAATTTGCTAATTATAATGATATATTTTAGAAATTATCTTCCTTCTTGTTAAATTGCCTTAGCCCAAGGCTGCCATCTGTTGAATGCCTAGTCCTTGAGTGTAGCTTCATGAACACTCCATGTCCATGACGAATGAGCAACAGATTTGGAGTCAAAGTGATTTGAGACTGTGACTCGCTACTTGATTACTGCACAGTCATAATAATACGTTTGGACAAGTTACTGAACCTTTTAAAATTACAGCTTCCTCCTCTGGAAAAGAGGAATCAGTATACAGCTTACTGACTTGGTTTGAAGAGCAAATCAGAAAATGGATATATGGCCCTAAAACCTTCCCTACAGTGTAGAAACCGAGTTTCAGTTTTATGAATGGAATGCTTTGTTTCTTCTTCTGCTAATCTTAAAAACTCCTTTTTGCCCTGTCACAAAATTCCATATTCTATTTCTTCCCACTACCCGGGTAGAGAAAAGTAAGACATATGCTTAAAATTTTAAACTGTATTTTCAAACTGAATCTTAGCACTTTGGGGGTTGTCTAATCAACACTAAGGAGAAAAATGATCCAAGCATCTCTACGTGTTATAATATTCTCCACAGGGCTTTGTACTTCTTCCTAAATGACATTAGTGAAGTCTTCATTTTCCACATAAATGTTTATGTATTTTAATGTTTCTTCGGTAGTTAACAGAGTCAGGATAAAGATTTGTGTAAATGTGAGGTAAGAGTTATATAGTAATCTTGAATTATTTCTCTCATGTACTTCAACTGGTGTTGGACTTACACGATACATAACTGCTAAATTACACAAATGAAAGGTAATTAAATTATACAAATGTGGGGTGATTTTTCTAGAACATTTATTAAGATGCAATTGGCAAATAATATGAGAGTGGGAAAATAGAAAACTATTAAGTAAGTGCTACTCTAAGTATTCACTTGAAATTGCTATGCATATTCTATTTAGCTTATGTTTGATGTGCTTAGTTAAAATACATTTGACATACATACCATTTAAAAAAAAATAAATAAAAGTAAGCAATATTTCACTGTTCTTTACAATACAGTATCCTTAGGAACTATTAGTTAAATCTCATTCATTCACTTATTAGAAAAGAGAGATTTTGTATGTTATCACAAATATAATTTTTACACTCTAATAACTTAAAATATTTGCTCTTGTCAGCAAAGCCAAAAAGGAAGCAGAGGTGTAGGATTTCATTTGTGAAGCTTGAAGTATCTCAGTCCACCTACTATATTCCTAGAGTAAATTTGATTTCCTTTACTACTTGAGAGGTATGTTGGAAACATACCTTATGGAAACATACCTATGTATGGAAACATACATAGCTTATCTTTACTGCTCAAAAAATTAAAGTGCTAATTCATAAGAAAAAAAAAACCTGATAAAATGTTCATTAGCCAACCTCACCCCAAAGAAAAGTGTTATATGTTAACAAGTGTGAGATTGAAGCTGGACTATAAATTCCATGAGGTGACTAGAGACAAGAAAGCTGACAAGAGACATCAGCTATCAAATTGTCTCAGAAGGAAGGAAATGTTTAGATAAAAAGCAAACAAACACAGATTGGGTGTAATTCTGAGAGAAAGGTGCCCGAATCTGTCAGATAACTCCATGGGAAGAAATTGGGGATCGGAACACTAAGAAGCAAGAAATTGACAGAGATCAATGTGTGAGAGGCTTGGAGCCTGGAGAAAGGGTATGTGGGATAGTTTGTTTCTCCCTACCTCATGTCTTTGTCATCAGCAAGCTGCTGAGCTGCTGGAGAATCTTTTTACCCTCATGAGCCCAAAAGCTGCTGCTGTTGCCACCTACTGGCTATGAGGTCAATTTGTAAAATTTTACATTTACTGACTCAATTATACAGTGTGTGGTTGATTTTAAAGATCTCTATCCTCTCATTGAGAGACAGGGAAACTGCTCACACATGTAACTCACCATTGCTACAGCTTACAAACAACTAGCAATGGAGAAAACCACCATACTAAGGATCTATGCTTCCATCTAGAACTGAAACTACCATCAAAGTACCCACAGAAAAGCAAAAGGTTCTTATTCAACACATGCTAAAGATACAAACTTATGAGTGAAGGGGAGGAAAAAAAGCCCATCTAAACAAACAAAAATCCAAAAATAAGATGTCACTGTTGCTCCAGATAGGAAGGGATTAGTTAGAGAACAGTGGAAGAATGATAAATCAGAGCTAAAGACACCCTCAAAGGGGAACACCAGCTCATCAGCAACGGAGACAAATCAAAATGAAAATACTGAAATGACAGATAAGGAATTCCAAATTCCATAAAGAAGCTCAATAAAACCCAAGAGATAATGGAAAAGAAACTCAAAGAAACTAAAAAAATAATTTAGGAAATGAATGAAAAATTTATAAAGTGATAGACAAATTATAAAAAAACAAATAGAACTGAAAATAAAAAATTCATTGAAGGAAATACAAAACACAGTGGAAAATTTTAAGAATAGGTTACACCAGGTGTAATAAAGAACAGATTAGAGCAGGCAGAAGTTTTTCAAAAGAAGATAGATAAAAGGTCAGCAAACATATGAAAAAATTAATTCAACATCACTAATCATCATGGAATGCAAATTGAATGCACAATGAGATGTCCCTTTACTCCTGTTAGAATGGCTTTCATTAAAAAGGACAAAAATGACAGATGCTGGTGTGGATGCAGAGAGGAAGGAATGCTTATATGCTATTGGTGGGACCAAAAATTAGTACAACCTCTATGGCAAACAATATTCAGATTCCTCAAAGAAGTACAAGAAGACTGGTTGCCATTCAATCCACAATCCTACTCTTGGATATCTACCTAAAGGGAAAAAGAAGTCATTTTATTGAAAGACATCTGCACCCAATTGTTTACTGCAGCACAATTCACAGTATCAAAGATGTGGGATCAACCCAAGAGCCCATCAACTCTTGAGTGGTTTAATAAAATGTGGCATACGTACATGATGGAGTGCTCCTCAGCACAAAAAGTGGCTACAATTAGGATGGAACTGGAGACCATTGTCCTAAGTGAAGTATGTAAAGAATGGAAACAAGGATACTCCATACACTAGCTATATATTACAAGTAACCAATGAGCACACATGTGCACAGAGGGAAGTAAAACCCAGTGGAAATCAAATAGTAGGGAGGGAGCAATAAGTATCTAAAGGGTACAAAGAACACTATTTGTGGGTTGAATGTTCTTTTGCCTGTGACTTGGCATTATAAAAGTGATCTATATTCTCCAAATCACATGTATCCCCTTAATATTTTGAAATTAAAAAAAGAAAGGAAAGAAAGAAACCCCATGTAGTTTAACTATGCCTATCCTGTTCACTGCTGCATTCCCCAAGCCCAGAATGATTGATCTAATACTGAAATAACTCATAAAGATGTAAAAAATGAATAATGAAAGCCTTTATTTTTTTACTTTCACAAACTGAAACTTAAAGAAGGATTTCAACATCATTTATTCAAAAAATAATTACAAGACATTGTAATTCAAGTTATTCTGAAAAGTGCCAAAAAATAAAAGCACTTCCTATTTCAGCATTTTTCAAATTTCTATGTACATAAAGATCATCTGAGAAACTTAATAAAAGGCAGATTCTTAGTTTCTAACCCAGAGATTCTGAACAATGATCCTGAAGCAAGGACAAAGCACTCTGGGTGACATCATACCACTGTTCTACTTTTTAGGTGACATCGTACCACTTTGTTAGGTGACATCATACCACTGTTCTACTCTTTGATTTTAAATCATCCAAGGTAATTTCTAATTTATTTACTTATAATCCTGTTTCCTTGACAGCATTAAATTTTTAATGTTCACTGCTTAGTGTGTATCCTGGCACACACTCAGCATTCAGCTAACTAATGATTGCATGAGACTTGTAAGTAATGGGTACTCTGAATTCTCAAAGCAGACATATTATAGAGAAATGGGATATATAAGAGTCATCACACTTCTGTTGAGGTCCCAGAAAGGGATTAATGCTAATATTACGTGTCAACTTGAATGTTTCACAGGATGCCCAGATATTTGGTCAAACATTATTCTGGGTGTGTCTGGAAGTTTGGAGTTAGGAAAATTTGAATTGGTAGACTAAATAAAGCAGATTGCTCTCTTTCATGTAGGCAGCCCTTATGCAAGTAAGGTGAACTTGGACAGGATCCCTTAGCTCTTCTGAGTCTCCAGCTGGCTGACTGCATATCTTGGGACTTCTTAGCCTCCCATGAATCAATTCCTTATTATAAATCTACCTACCTACTTGAGAGTGCATTTAGTGAGACTAAAATGGAGTCAGGCTAGGGCCAAGACAACACAGCTAGTTTGGTTGGTTTAGGTCCTACATGACCTTTACCTCCTGTCTTCCATCTTGTTTTATAAATTTAGCTCCAACCTAAAGATGTATATATTGAGTAGTTTAGGATGATTGATTTAGGAGATTAACTTTTGAATTGAAATTATTTTAGGCAGTCATGGGTTATGCTGATTATTGTGTACTATAGTTTAAGATAAGGGTTAACATGGTCTTTGTTTCCAACTTTTACATATAAAGCTGTGGTTTTGTGAATGGAATGGTAGAACAGTTTTGGAGAGGCTATGCTCACCTTTCTCCAGAATTGCTGGCCTTCTGACAATGAAACTCGGTAGACATATCTGCTGTTCCTGTGTATTGGCTGGACAGTGACAGGCAGCCAGATGCCTTTGTCTACTATATATCTACCTATCTATCTATTCAAGTCATAATGAAGTATGTGTTCATCAGGGAAACACAACAAACTCTAGAGCAGTGGTTCTCAACCTCCTAATGCCACAGTGTATTTTCATTGTTACAAAGGGGTCACAACCCACAGGTTGAGAACTGCTTCTCTAGAGAAAGAGAACCAATAAGAGATATCTATCTATGTATCTATATGCATTTACATATATTACAGCTAAATTAGTTGGGGTTAGAAATTGTACTAATGAACTGCAGCCTCTAAAGTTCCATTTTATGTCTTCGTTAATTTAAATTTATTTAGTATTTCTAATAAAAACCCATTTTATATGGGTTGGGAGAACCAGCTAATCGTTTTCCACTTTAGGTAAAGTGTGGTAACCTGTGGTAAGCAGGTCGAACCTGGGGAAGATAAAGTGTGAGGAAGTCAGTGTTTCTACAGTACGTACAAACCTCAACTTTGATGATTCCATTTAAGATTTTTTGACTTTATGATGGTATAAAAAATACATGCATTTAGTATGTTGGGATACATTCCCACATAAGTCACAGAGCATCTGTAGAAACTGTAGAGAGGTGGTTTAAAAATCAGAGTGTTGTGTAATTATCATATGATTCAGCCCCTTTAGGAAACATTTTGGTGACCATTGAAAAAGTAGTCAAACATAGACTTGCCATATGACTCAGCAATTCTCCTGTTAAGCGTGTATGCCAAAGACCAAAAACAGTGTTTGGACAAATATTTGCACACACATACTATAGTGGCACTTTTTTTTTTTTTTTTTTTTATTAAATCATAGCTGTGTACATTAATGTGATCATGGGGCACCATACACTAGTTTCATAGACCGTTTGACACATTTTCAACACTGGTTAACATAGCCTTCCTGGCATTTTCTTAGTTATTGTGCTAAGACATTACATTCCACATTTACTAAGTTTCAAATATACCCTTGTAAGATGCACCACAGGTGTAATCCCGCCAACCCCCCTCCCTCTGCCCATCTGCCCTCTCCCTCTCCTCCCTTTTCCCCTTCCCCCTACAACCTTCATGTGAAGGTCCTTAATTAGTTTCATAGTAGGGATAAGTACATTGGATACTTTTTCTTCCATTCTTGAGATACTTTACTAAGAAGAATACGTTCCAGCTCCATCCATGTAAACATGAAAGAGGTAAAGTCTCCATCTTTCATTAAGGCTGCATAATATTCCATGCTGTACATATACCACTATAGTGGCACTATTAACAATAGGCAAAAGGTGAAAATAATCAAAGTGTTCATCAATGGATAAATGGAGAGACAAATTTTGATATATACACACAATGGAATATTAATTACTGGGCTTCAAAAAGAAACAAAGTACTGAGACACGTTATGACATAGAAGAACCTGAAAAACATTATTCTAAGTGAAAGCAGACAAACACAAAAGGTCACATATTGCATGAATCCATTTACATAAAGTATCCAGAATATGTAAATTTGTAGAGAGAGAGAGAGAGAGAGAGAGAGAGAGAGAGAGTAGGTGATTGCCAGGATAGGGGAAACTGGGTGCAACTGTTTAATGTGTATGAGGTTCCTTTTGGGCTGAAGAACATATTTTGCAGTGGGTAGAATTGGTAGCTGCACAACACTATGAATGTACTAAACACCATTGAATTATTTATTTGAAAATGTTTAATTTTAAGTGAACGTCACTTTCATAAATAGAAAATCCAGAACATACAACTTTGAACACTACCATTTCCATGTTTTTTTTCCAGAATTTTACTAAATGAGTATTACACAAATTATCCTGCCAAAATTATTTCCACTGGATGCCCTCCATCTTGTTTGTACACTGCTTTAAGAAACTTTGCAGGAATAGCATCATATCAAACACATCATGAACCGTTGGGAAGCAGTGACCACTGATGTTCAGAAATCCCTATACTGTTGGGCCTGGGCTTAGACCTTATTTTCTATCTTTCTCCTTTCTTGCCTTCATGCTATTCTTAGAACACACCAAGTTTGTTTTCATCTCAAGGTCCTTGGTAGCTATTTCATATTCAAGGGTGAACTTTCCCCAAATACTCATGTGTTTACTTCCTCACTCAGCTGTCTGCTTAAAAATAATCTCCTTGGTGAGGCCTTTCTTTTATAATTATTTTTTATTTTTTGGGACAGATTCTCATTCTGTTACCATAGGTAAAGTGGTGTGCCATGATAGGTCACAGCAACCTGAGACTCATGCACTGAGCTCAGGTGATCCACCCATATCAACCTCTTAGAGTGCTAGGATTATAGGCATGAGCCACCATGCCTGGCCTATGAGGCCTTTCTTGATTACCCTTTTTTCTTTTTTTCTTTAAAAAAAAACAAACCATTTTACTCATATTAAATATAATTGACAACTAAAAAATTGTATATGTTTTCAATGTGCAGTGTGATGTTTTGATGAATATAAAGTGGTAAAATCAAGCTTATTAACATATCCATCATCTCACATACTTATCATTTTTGGGTGGCCACTCACTTTTAAATAAAGGCCTAGCCTATCATTCTATATCTGGATTCTCTGTTTTATTTTTGTAATAGAATTTATTACTATTGGTGTTTATCAATTTAGAGCTATTCATTTACCTTTTCCCACTGGAATCACTAATTCAGTTTTCCAAGAACATAAATATAACCCCTGTCTTCACAATCCTACATCTTCAGTTCTCAAAGCAGTGCTTAGCACATAGACGAGGCTCCCAAGAGCAACTCTTTGAAAGAATGAAAGAATAAATAGAGGAATGGTAATGCCACAATAATTCTCAACCTGAAGGGTTGAGCATAATATTTGACTGAAAATTTTTATAGAACAAAAGGGTAAATATTGATGGTGGCTTCCATGGAAAGGACATGTGAAGGGTGATGTATTACAAAAGGCGTGTTTATAATTATGTTGCACCAAGTGAGTGGATCTTCAATATTGGACAAAAGCTCTTGTTTTGATGAGGGAAATGTAGGGCTTAGATAAATCTTTGAGCTGTGGAAACTTTAGATAAATGAGGTTGTGTTTGATTCGATGAATAACCTTCTAACGTGGCTTTGGATCATAGAACCTGTTCTGGACCAACAGAAATGCTTTATATTTTTTCCTTTTTAAAAATTTTTATGCACCTTATGTAAACTATCATGTTTTTTAATGGAAGTTGAAGAATGAGCATGAGTGCATCCTTTGCCTAGCAATCTCATTCCACTAGACCCTAATTGCAGATGCAAAAATAAGCAAAATGCCTATGAGATCAAACGCTGTAGGGAAGCAAGCAATAAAGCTACTGAATTTCACTATGGTCTGAATGTGTCTCCTGCAATTCATAAGTTGAAACTTAATTTTATCAGTGTCATAGATTAAAAGATGGGTACCTTTAGGAGGTGATAAAGTCCCTAGGGATCTCCCCATGGATAGAATTAGGACCGTTATAAAGGGGCTTGAAGGAGTGATCTGCCTCTTTATATCTCTTGTGTTCTGCGAAAACACTGTGTTTGACCCCTGCAGAGGAGGCAGCCACAGACCATCTTCGAAGCAGAGAGACTGGGGACCCTCACCGGACAACAACCTGCTAGTACCTTGGTCCTGGACTTTCCAGGCTCTGGAATTGTGAGTAATAAATTTCTGTTGTATATAAATTACCTAGTCTTGAATATTTTGTTATAGCAGCACAAAGTAAGACAGGAAGTGATGCCAGAAGTGGGAATGTTGCTCTAATAAATACCTGAAAATGTGACAGCAGTTGTGTAGCTAGGTAATGGGTAGAGGTTGCAGGGTACAGTGCTGTTCTCATGTGGATTCAGAAGGAAAGGGGAACTACAGACAGAGCCTAACTCTTCTTAGAGATTATTTAAATCATAATATGATAAGAATGCTGGTAGAAATATGGACAGTAAAGGCAATTCTGATAAGGTTTTGTACAGAAATAAAAAATAGCTCATTGGAAACCAGAGGAAAGGTCAACCTTGTAAAACTAGCAAAGAACTTGGCTGAATTGTACTCATGTCTTAATGCTTTGTGGAAAGCAGAACTTCACAGTGGTGAATTAAGATATTTGGGGGAAGAAATTTCTAATTAAGGTGTTCAGGGTGTTGCATGACTTCTCTTGATTACTTATAGTAAAATGCAAGAAGAGACAAATAGATTAAAGACAAAATTTAAAATCAGAAGGGAAACAGAACTTAAAAATTGGGGAAGTTTCAGCCAGGCCAGGCTGTAAGGACTGAAAAGGTGTCACAGGGGAGAATACAGCTAAGTGACTACTTGATAGGGAGATCTGTGTGGACAGAACAAAGCCAGATGATGCCCACAAGACAATGGAAGAATGGCCTCAAAGACATTTCAGAGATTATCAGTGCTGTTGCATACATCGCAGGATCAGGGTTTCAAGGTGTGGGGGCCAAAATTATGTCAAAATAGGAACTTTGGGCATCCATGGGAACTAAGCATTCCCTGCTCTGTGCCACCTCACGTCTCTTCTTCCCTGTACTCCCGTATAGTGTTCCTGGGCCACCCTTGCTGTGGCTCCAGCAGGCCCAGGTGCAGCTCAGCCCAACACTCTGGAACAAACAAGCAGTAAGCTGTGAGGCATCCATGTGGCACTGACTCTGTAGGTGCAGAGTGCATGCTGGATTTCGAAGGAAGCCTCAGAGAGCCTCAGGGCTGAGGCAGAGAACTGCTACAGGGGTAGGGCTGCCTCAGAGAGCCCCACCAGGGAAATGTCCAGCAGAGTCATAGGTTTGTGGTGCAGTAGTAGGGCAATGCTTAGTGGAGCCAGGGGAGCAAGGATCATCCCAAATTAGGCCCAAAGAGCCTCCAGCATGTACTGTCTGTTTAAGAGAGCAATGGGCATCCAACTCCAATTCCTGAGAGCTGCTGCCTGGGCTTCCCCAGCAAAGCCATGGGGGGCAGGGCTGCCCAGGGCCCTGTGGGTCCAACCCCCACCCCAGTGTGTCCAGAATGCAGGATATGTTTTCAGAGAAGAGTATTCTCAAGACTTAAGATTTAATGTTTACCCTATTGAGTTTTGGATTTGCTCAAGACCTGTTACCACTTTCTCATTTTTAGAATGGAAATGTCTATCCTATGCATGTTCTACCATTGTGACTTGTTTGATTTCGCAGGCTCAAAGCTGGATAGCAAGTTGCCATAGGGTGAGTTGTACAGTTTAGCCATATTTAATGAGACTCTGGACTTTTGACTTTTGAGTTGGTACTCTAATTGGTTAAGATTTTGAGGGCTATTGGGAAGGATGGACATATTTGCATGTTAGCAGGACATGAATTTGGGGGGCCAGGGATAATACCACACTTCATATGTTGAAACTTAACCATCAGTGCAATAGTGCTAAGAGGTTGGACCTTTGGAAGTGATTAAGTCATTAGGGCAAAGCTCTCATGAATGGGACTGGGGCCCTTAGAAAATGGCTTGAAGGAAGAGGTTTGCTTCTTTCTGTCCTTTCTGCCATGTGAGGAGACAGTATTCATTCTCTCTGGAGAATGCATGCAACCAAGACCCTCCTTGGACACTGAACCTGCCAGTGCCTTTATCTTAGATTTCCCAGCATCCATAACTGTGAGAAATAAATGGTTATTTTTTATAAATTACCCAGTGTGTGGTATTTGCTTATAGAGGCACAAATGGACTGAGACAAATTTCTTCTTCAAGAAAGGGTCTCATATGCTCACTTGAAATCATTTTAACTTATTTTATACTATTGTAGGTTTAAAAACCTTTGTAATTTGGTTTCCAAGAATATAGCAGATTAGAAAAGGTTAACCAGGGACTTATAGAAATTGATTACAAAGAAAGAGGCAAAAGAACTTAGTGAAAAAATTAGACAGAAATAGCATAAATTGCCACAAAAATTAAATACATATACAAATAGAGTGCTGGCCAATGGCCAGACACACCTCCATAGTCTCTGAGGAGTCACTGCATTATAATCCCATCACAAATGTTCAATAATAATGAATATGATAGAATTGATAAATTAAAAATTGTGCCACGGATTTAATAAATCATCTCTTTAGTTCGATGCACATTTATTGAGTGCTTACTGTGTGTCACATTTTGTGTTAGTTGCTGGGATAATCAAATTAGACTCATTACTCAGTGACAGGATATTCTGAGGATAAAATGAGATAATATCTGATAAAAGTATTTTACACTAAACAAATGTATAAAAATATTAATACCATCTAAAATAAATTGCATGAAAAATGACTCATACCTTCAAGTTAAACATTATTCGTGAATGAATTATAGATGAGTCAAGTAATTTTAGGCATCAACTCATTCTTCTCTCTCAGCTCCAGCCCACAAGCCTCATCAATGTCAGAGAAACACAGCAAGATTATCCTTGCTTCTGAGCCTTTGCTCTTACTGTTCTTTCTCTGTGCCTCTAAGTCTCTTCCCAGGATCATCCCTATCTTTTTTGTCCCACATAATTTTCTCCACAACACCTATCAGTACCTGATATGTTATATTGTATAGTCACTTATTCTTGGATGTCTATTCCCACTGAACATAAGGAACACAGAAGCAGGGATTGGGCCTGTGGCATTCACTGCAGATTGTCCAGCACTATGCAGTAGGCACTCATAAATATTTGTTGAATCAATAAACAAATAAATAAATGCTTCTGACCTAGAATTTAGAGTGGTATTGGTTTGAGTTTAAAGTATAGTTCAGTAGTTCTGGGGCCCAAAAATGAACTAAAAGTGAGGAAAAATATTTCCAGAGCAGATGGACTAGAAATTTAAAGAGATAGTGGAGGGACAGTAGAAAAAGCAAAAGAGATAGCAAGTGAGTCTACAGATGGAAAGGGAGAAAAGGCCAGCTGACCTTAAAGAACCAGAAATAGAAATGGCCTAACAACTGACAAAGACTTTAAGCCTAGTCAAGGTACCAGAATGATTTAATATGACTTTCTGGTAATATTCTAATTGGAGGCTATTCATAAAGATAATTAATGATTTTGTTTCTGGAGGGAAGATTCCTGGGTTTGAATCCCATATCCAAGGACATTGAGTAACTTTTCACCTTGGCAACTGGCTTTTCTTAGTTTTCTTGTTCTGAAAAAACAAAATGGTGAGAATAGCTACATTATAGGGTTGTATGTTTTGGATAATATAATTTATGTAAAGCCTCATAGCTAGAACATAATAATTACAATAAAATGGTAATAATTTACTCCAATTCTAAAAATGATTTAAAGTTGCTATGGGTATGTATGACATGAAATGTGATACATGCCCATAGTGTGATACACTTATATATAAGTAATTAAGAAAAAGAAAAAATAGATACATAAAATGGAGTTAATTATAAAACAAATATAAAAAATACACAACACCACTTTGGACACTAATATTAGGTCTGTATGTGCATGTATATAGGGAAACTTATTTCTATAATTGGAAAGGGTAAAGATCCCAGGAGCTTTTTCATAGAAAGACTCTTCCATTCTCTTATTGGAAGAAAGCAGGAGATGTCTGGTAAACACAATATCTACATTCCTCTACTTGGGGTTGGATTAAGTATGTATCACATTAATTGTGATAATCAGAGAGTAGAATGTTTTTGTTGGAAGATGCCTTAGAAATTCCCAAGCTCTATATTTGCAAACTGCCTTAAGGAAGCTCCTCTCAGTGAATGGGAGGAAGAACAAAGCATAGCCTCTCCTTCCTATTCCTGGGATCTTGTTTTATAGACCTACATGGTTCCTACTAACATAAAGATTTTTTTTAGTGGGGTGTCTTATGCTTTATCTTCAAAAATCCTAGCATGTTTTGCAAGATTTTGGGGTATTTTAATCATTTAATAGTGTATTTTAAATTGTTCATCAGTTCAGTTATAAAACCGAAAGAGCAAAACAAAATAATAATTTTTGTTAAATTTGTAGAATATAATTCTAATCATGTATAGAATTTTAACTTGTCTCTTTATTGCTGATCTAATCATTATCTTTTCACTAAATACTTTTATGTCATGAAATTTCTAGAATTTTGGCTTAAGATTCATTTGGGTTAAAGAAGCCTCTTTTAGTACTTGGACTAGTTCATCAGACATTTGAAAATTACTTATGCTTAACTTACATAAGGGGACATGACATAATTCCTTTCTCTCCTTTTGAGTAAAGAAAGTTATGAAAAGTTACAGGTTTGAAATAAGTGATGAGATCAATATCAGCCAGAAATAGTTTGCAGATTTCAACATCAGGCTGGAATATATTTTGGTGTTAATAAAAACATCAGCTCATTAGTATTATTATTTTAGCCTGTATGATTGCAAACTTGTGTTGTAAATAATAAGTTTATTTAGTCATCTACTTTGTTTAATTAAAGGTCAAAGAAACCCAAGCCAATTAATGCAATTATAAAGCCCTGACTGCTGACTTCATATTCATCAGACGTCCATTCCATTTTAGAATGAGCCTTTCAGTTCTTCATAAATGCCTCAAAAACAGACTTCCCAAAGCAGAAAAAAAAAAAAATTAAACTATATTTACTCTGACACTTTAATTTGCTGTTTAAAATATGTGATATTTGGTCTGTTGTGAAAAAACTAGGATCAAATGCAGAATTGCTCAGTGCCCTTCAAGCCCTGTCAGTAGGGGTGTGCATGTTATTATTACAGATGTGGGTGCAGATAGTTTAAATGGCTTCCTATTCCTAGTAGGGAATTAAGGGGCACTGTAAGACGATGCCATGTGGGTCAGATGGGTCCCCTGTCAGGGTTGCCCCATGGGCTAGGAGTGTACATTTGTTTTGATGGTTTGCGGTGGGTGGCAGGTGGCCTTTTCCTATTGGCACTCTAAGCCTCTGTCTCTTCCTCTAAGGTGTGTGCTCTTTGAGTAATGAGGGGTGACACTGATGTTATCTTTGTGAAGAAAAAGTAATTTTCCCATTAGGAATAAGTGTTACCCTAAACAGCTTATTGGAGTAGCTGAGAGATTGTTGGTTTACATCTGAACTGGGTCACTGAGAGCAAATGACTACTTGGTGACCTAAATAGAATAAAATAATGGTTTTAGAATCACCTTACCAATTAGAACTCAAAATCCATGATGGAGGTTTGACAGGGGATTCTTCTTTGACTAGGTTTTCTTTTATAGTTATCACCTCTGCTTTCACCTTGTTCTCAAAGTTGATGTCTTACTTTTCATCTGCTTAGGATCCATAATGTGTTCCTCATTTCACGAAGCCCTTCTCATTCTAAATATATCAACTTTTATCATCTACTTTGTTGTAGACCTTTCATTTGGGAAGAAGTTGGGAATACACATTAGATATCCTATCTATTTGATGTGAGGGGTTCATATATGCAAAGGTGAAACATAAAACATAAACTTCAATGTTTTAATCTTTGAAATAACCAGAAGTTCTAAGATCACATTTGTTTACTTTGTAATTTCAGATCATTCTCAATATTTCTTCTAAATAATAAATCGTACTTGATTTAAATTTTGAATTCTAATTGATAAGGTGACTCTAAAACCATTATTTTATTCTATTTAGGTCACCAAGTAGTCATTTGCTCTCAGTGACCCAGTTCAGATGTAAATCAATGATCTCTCAGCTATTCCAATAAGCTATTTAGGATAACACTTATTCTCAATGGGAAAATTAATTTTTCTTCACAAAGATAAATTCAAAAAGGACCACTAAAATTAAAATGATACAAATCATCTAGGTCCTGTAAGCTCTACATTATTGTCTGCACACCACTGAAAAACATAATATACGACCCACTACCAAGGAAGAGGGGATTTACACATCAAGTTGTTTGATTTGTTTCTAAAGTCATATCTTTACTAGTTCATTTTGTTCATTTTTATATTTAGTGTAGGGAAATGATTTAGAGAAAGTCAAAACTGATCAAAAATCTTTCAAAAGACTTTAGAATATGCTCCTTTTCCACAAATGTTTCCAACATCACAAATTCCAAATAGGAGTTAAATCTGTCATTCCTTGAAGCTAAGAAAATCAATTACCTTAGCT
Organism: Loris lydekkerianus; assembly: GCA_963574355.1. Classification (NCBI taxonomy): domain Eukaryota; kingdom Metazoa; phylum Chordata; class Mammalia; order Primates; family Lorisidae; genus Loris; species Loris lydekkerianus. Next base: position 51,515 of record CAUYPK010020202.1, on the reverse strand, counting down.
CAATAGCTCTACAATGATCTCTGGTCTCCTTTGGTTTGTCTTAAGTAGAATCTAATAAAAAATATCATAATAGAGACAATTAGCTCTCAGCCAGCCAGTTACACTCTAGACATAGAGGTTGTGAGTTAATACCTAAAGTGTTAATACCTTAGTTAATACCTAACTAAAGTGTTAGGAAAGTTGCTACCAATGTTGTTGCTTATTTTTGTTTGAAAATACAAATGAAAATATGCATAGTGGCTTAGAGGGTCTAGTTAAGAAAGGGCCTCCATAAAACAGTGAATCTTCTTAGTAATTTGAACGCAAACATTTTAGAGATACGAAAAGTTACCCCAAGTTGACAAAAAATAAATTTCAGTTTCTTTATTTTATAAGCTTGTTATTATAGATTGTGCAAAACCTAACAGCACTCCAAATGAATCATAAAGGCACTGGCTAGATTGGGAGAAGAGGTGCCATCTCTTCCATTGACAGTAACCTGGCTCTATCTTCAGGCATAACGTATAGCCAGTCATTCCCTGGTTACTCCTTATTTTGAGTCAGCTGAGAAGAATGAAGGATGCTTGGTTTAGGTAATTTTGAGTTTCCTCTCATTTATACTTGTGAATACTTTCACCCACAATGAAATATCCTTGAATCAGCATAGAGAAAGACACATATTCAATTATGAACAAAATTTTAGTCACAATTATTTGAATGTGAATAATTGTAAATAACTCTAAAATTCTACTTTCATTGAATTCTGAGAAAGCATAGTCTAAAACATTATATCAAATTCTACCATTGCTTTTTTTATTCACAGTATTTTTTAAAGTGGATGCCGCTAGGGCCTACCTAGAAGTCTGTCATTCCCGTTATCTGCTGGGTACTTTCACAGAAAACCCAAGTTGGTGACAAAGGTTGCATTGCCAGCTATTCCACTTATTTTCAACTTCACTCTAACCAAAGGTGAGAACTAAAATCAATGAAAGAAAAAAAAAGACACAAGGTAACATTATAACTCTCCTCTAACAACTATGAGTTCCCTTGTTAGCAGACACGGACTCCAGTTGAGTCTGACAATATCCCACTGGTTCTTCTGGGGGAAGTCTGTCCTCACTGAGAATCGGGAAGGTTAGTCTTCTGTGCACTAACAGGTAGGATTCTGGGCTGTCTCCTAGGGAGAAGTGCAATAAGTCTGTATTTGGCCTTAAAAGTGCACACTTTTATGATCTTCTGAGTGTTGTCCTTTATAACAGGAGAAAGCGTTGCACACAAATGAGAAGAGAAGCTTTTTTAAAAAAACTATCATTCTCAGAACAAGGCTTTATGCATTTGAGAGGCACCCTCTCCAATTGCACATGTCAAGTGTGAACACTGGAGAAGCTCCATCTTGGCACCCCAAATCCCAATTCTGATAGGTAGTGATAATTTGTGTCATGTCCCAATTCCTAGGATAGTCTAGAATACATTACAGATACTCACAGCTGAGAGAAATCATGCCACTCTCAGATATTATGGCAGAGCGTCTGGAAAAACATGATGGAACTTTCTTTGTGGTTCCATGGATCTGTGAATGTGTGGGTGGGAGGGCTGATGAGCAGGAAAGGAACATGAAATACATGGTGCCTTCCAGGTTTCTCTTTATCAGTTACAAAGAGTTAAGCCTTTCCCTGCCTTCCTAGTGATCTAGCAAAACAGTAGCCAACTTGGGGGACTCACAGCCACACCTAAGAAGGTTGAGAGGTAGGAAGGATGAAGGGGGAACAGTGAGTGGCTCTCCAGGCACACCTCCACGGAGCAGCATATTTTGCACCAGCAAGAGAAAAGATGACTAAAGATGCTGGAAAGCTGCAGTTCTGATTTTGAGATGAAAAGAACGTAGCTTTATTACAGGTTGTATTGCTGCTCATAGTTCTCTAAACGTTTTCACGTATTATTTCATTTGATTCCTATAACAACCCAAGAGACAAAGGGTCGGAACTATTTCCTACCCTTTACATTTAAGGAAGCTGAAGTTCAGGTATGTTAAGAAATTTCCTTAAACTCACACAATAAAGAACAGATAGAATAGGGGATTTAAACCTGTATTTCCATATGGTCTAAACTGCCTCATCCAGATGCAGGAAAACTAAAAATATCTTGACCAATATATTCTATGTATAATAACCTATATAGACAAGTCTTTCATCTCATTTATGTTGGAACATAAAACCAGCTTTCCTTTCTTTTTTCTTTTTGTAGGAGTGGAGGTAAAATTACAAAAAAACCTTCTTGCCATTAGCTCTACCTTTTAAATATCTTTCCACACTTGTATTTTTTTGTATTAGTGTGGAAAGATAATATTTTTTGCTAATATTATGTTTATTTCTTAATCCACATTCTCCCTTCCAATACATGTATAATCTTTCCTGAATATAAATTAGCATTTCATTTTTCTACCAGGAAAAAAGGATTTAAAATGGATTTATTGTTATTAGTCTAAAAGCTTATCCAAACTGTTGAAAGCAGGGCATTTATTGGTTTTCTCATTCACCGTACAGAGTGTAGATTAGGTCTTGATGTCCTGAGAGTTAAGGCCTTAAAGTGCTCTACTGTGATTCTCCAACAAGCAAAAATGACTTTTACTTTGACACTAAATGTGATTTTTCTGTCCTTAGGCCAAGCCAGTTGGCAGATTGCTTTTATGTAATTTCTGTGAAGCTGGCAGGAGGTGACTCACATATGCATAAATGCCTCTTTCCATTGGGAAGAAGGTGTCAGAGGGCGGGTGGGTGGTGTCTGAATGACTAAGTTTTAAGATTTTGGGGTACTGAAAAAAATCTATTAAAATGAAGGTTTTTAAGGAGATGTACACATGAGGATCTGGATCATATATATCAAAGAAACAAAGGCAAATTTTGAAAAGTTTACTACACCATTTGAGCTGTAGTCTTCATTCTGTAACTCAATGCAAAGAGAAATGTCTAAAACTCCTCATAAATGGAAACAGCCCAGAGTTTAAACAAGCTCCAAGAATGAACTTGATTGCAAGATGCTAAAATCAAACTATTAAGTACATTGTATGAAACGACAGAGGAGTTCTGGGTGTGAAAAAGTTATGAGAAAGTCACGGAATTCTCAGCCACAGCCGTGGGGAGGAGTATGTCCCTGGGAGAGCAGCTGACTCTACCACATTCGAGTAAGATAGCACAGCTGTCCTCCAATGGCGGGCAGTGTATGGACAGAATAAAGATCTCTACTGAAATCCATAAAAGGACTCCAGATCAATGTGAAGTAACAATGAGGCCAGGTAGTTAGGTGGAAGTCCGTAATAACTGATCTTCTCAGTAAATGCTCAGTGGAACAGAAAAAAAGCCAATACAGCCATGGAACTCCCTGGAAAACCTGAAAAGACTGGCAGAGTGAAATTCTTCATTTCATGGCTCTGTGTTTTGGTTTTCTAATGAGACTATGCTATATATCTATTGTTATTTCCCCTAAAAATTTTAAAGGGGGCAAAGTGAAAAACAAAACAAAGAAAACAAACCCAAAGAGAGCGCATATAGAAAATTCTTACTGTCACCAGCAGTGCTCAACTTGAGCAAGGGTAGGTGCTTGGAGTCGACAATGTTATCAACAAAAGGTTGCCACATGTCCCCCCCTCATCACTGCTTATTCCGCCTATTCCCCCACGGATCACTCTCAGTCATTCAGACACCACCCACCCGTGTTCATTGATTGGCTTGTCCAATATAATATCAATTTATTATTTCCAGGAACTATATGATTATAATTTCAATTACAGAACCAGAACAATCTCTGTTTTTCTACTAGTACATTTTTTTCTACCTATCTGTATAAAGATTCTATGTAAAGTCTAAATGTCTTTAGGCAGTCCTGGGATTAGTGTCTGAACTTTTCTACTAGATGCTTTCTTATTTTGGAATTTTCTTGATGCGTTGAAATTCTGAGAGTTAGGAGCATTATATCAGAAGACGCTTACGCCAGCCGCAGTGCCTCGCACCTATAATCCCAGCATTCTGGGAGGCCGAGGCTGGTGGATCACCTGAGCTCGGGAGTTGGAGACCAGCCTGAGCAAGAGCAAGACCCCATCTGTAAAAACAGTCAGGCAGGGTGGTAGGCACATGTAGTCCCAGCTATGTGGGAGGCTGAGGCAAGAGAATCACTTAAGTCAGTGAGTTTGAAGTTGCTATGAGCTATGACACTGTGGCTCTCTACAGAGGATAACAAAGTGAGACTCTGTCTCAAAAAATAAATAAATAAATAAATAAATAAATAAATAAATAAATAAAAAAGAAAGAAGAAAAGAAAAAGACTTTGGTATGGTTTTCTACTATCAATAAAGATTTAAAGAAATACAAAATATCAATTCTTCTGCAAATCTACAGCACAATGTATTTTGTACTTGGTTCCAGTGTTAGAGACTAGCCCAAGCAAGAGCGAGATCCTGTCTCTACTAAAAATAGAAAAACTAGCCAGGCATTGTGGTGGGTGCCTGTAGTCCCAGACACTTGGGAGACTAAGGTGGAAGGATCACTTAAGCCCAGAAGTCTAAGGTTGCTGTGAGCTAGGCTGATGCCACAGCACTCTAGCCAAGGCAACAAGGAAAGGCACTGTCTCAAAAAACAAACAAACAAACAAAAATAACAACAAAAAAGCTATCATTGTTTCCCTATCCTGATTTTCATGCCAGTTGCTTTAAAGAATATATAATCAATCTTCCCGGCAGAGTTGATAAGAAAGTAAGTTCTATGAAACTAAGTTAAGAAGGCATGTATCTCTTAAAGTAAAACGTGAATTCTTACATTTGCCTTACTCATACATATATGAGTAAGGTTTTGTTATTATTGCAGGTTTATTATCATCTAAAATTTTCATTTACTATATGTCTTTTGTAAAACCAACACATCACAGAACAGACATCATGTTTTCTCAAAGATGTCACACTGTCATTTAAGTTCCTGAGAGAGATCTGAAAGGCACCGAACTTGGAATTCAGATAGTCAAAAAGAATGGAAACACGTTGATTGAGCCTATGGATTTGGCAACAGGCTTTGGTACAAGAAGAGGCATCTGGGCCTTATGTACCGTTCAAACCTAGCATATTGTGTATATCATTTTTTAAAAATAAATTTTATTGTGTATATTTTACTGTGTATATTTAAGGTATACAACATGATATAATAGGATACATAGAGACAGCAAAATGGTTACTATAGTGAAACAAATTAACATATCCATCATTTCACAGTTTTGTTGTTATTTTTGAGGCAAGAGCAGTGAAAACCCAAGAATTCCTCAATTTAGCAAGACTACAAAAATTGTACAGTTTTATTAGCTATGGTCCTCATGTTATACATTAGATCTCTAGATTTGTTCATATTACATACGTACTACTTGTGTCTTCTGACCTACATCTCCCTATTTCCTCAAAAAAAAAAAAAAAGTCAAATTTACAAAGATGAGTATTATTTAAAAAAAAATACAGGTGGATCCCTCATCTCTGCTCCCACTGTGAACCTATTGTTCCCACTAGAAATGAAATCTGGAGAGCAGGTCACAAAGGCATATCCAGTCCAAAAAGATAGAGAGATGGTTAAGGAAAATACAATTAAATAGTTAAAAATGAAATAGGCACAAAAATGAAACTATAATCAGATAGCACTTGACTCTGGGTCTTCCATTTACAAACTGCATGACCTTCTGTAATGTCTGAATCCCAGTCTACTCATTTAGAAAATAATGCCTTCTTTGTTAAGAGTGCTTTTAAGAAGAAAATCATGCATGAAATCGCTAGGTCAAATAATCAATTTAAAATACATAATAGGTCTTCAAGAATATTATTTCCTTTTTTACCTCTACCCTTTCCTGATAAATGCTTCTATACCAACAAAAGGCAAATCATCTCTCCTGGGGTACCTTTCAAAATGGGCCCAGTGATGATGGTTTAGTGAAGGTAGTATTTTAAATACCTCTCACCAAGGCATATGTATAGTTAATTCTAATTAAAATTAACATTTATTGAACAATAGACATTTAATGTATACTAGGCTCTGTGCTAAACATTGTACATGGACTATCCCATTTAATCTATTCAACAAGTCATTAAGTTAGGTACTATTTCTTAATTCATTTTATAGATAAAATCCAGGTTCATAGAAGTTTAATTTACTAATAAGTGAAAAACCAAATTTTCATTTAGTTAAAAAAAGAGATTTTAGAGTATTCTTTGTAAGAAAACTATGTGACTTGAGGATTACCTGTTCATAGCATGTGACCCATGTTAACTGTAAAGACTCATGCATTAAAAACATTATGAAATTGTAACACATATCCAAGAAGCAAAAGCTTCATTGGTGTTGGAAGATAATTTGTGATACAACAGCAAAAGCACTGAGTGAGTGCCTTTGTTCTGTACTGTCTTTTCCAGGATATTCATAAATGGCCTTGGAATATAAAAATAGCATCTTTCTCTATCAAGGGTAGTTTGCTCATTTTCCAGTGTAAAGGGTAACTTTGCTTATTTTCCAGTGTAAAAAATATTTAAATATTTATCTTGGGCAAAGGCATACACGCTTACTTCCATTATAAATGATTGGGGTTCCCCAAGTTTAGGGTTTCTCTGCTATAAAGCAACCCATTGCACGGGCAGGTATGGTCTGGAGCTCTTCACACCAACCCTAAAGGAACTGGCACTCAGAGAACCAGCCCCCGTGTTGATACTCTGGTTACTGGTGTGGGTACTACAGTCCTTTCCCCCTGACCCAGGAGTGTTGTGCCTTCCGCCAGCAACCATGACACTCTGGCAGGCTGACTTCTCAGGTCACAAGTTAAATTGCAAGGCTCTTCACAGTTCTTGACAAGAGGACAAGGAAACTTGCAAATGTCCACGGACAGCAAAAGATCCAGTTCACTGGTTCCTGGTACTATCTGAAGCAATGGTACAAAAATGCAAGTGGGAAAGATAATCATCTCCAAAGGCTGTGTTTTATGATATACCACAGAGACTGTGAGAAAAATTTGTATGTCTGCTAAAAAAAAAAAAAGAGGGTCAAGAAAACATATTGCTTTCAAATCATGAAAAGCTAATAAATATACACACGGCTGTAAACAGCTTTCCAAAGACAGGTACATTGTGCTGAACATTATTTATATGTTTGCTCCAGGCTTGAAAAGGAACATGGGTACCTCATTCATAAAAGCTGTTAACTTCTTGGGAGTGCAATGCTGAACGAAATTGTTTTATATCTATATTCTCAGGAAGATAATTGGCTGGTTTGTAACTTTATGCAACTGTCCTACCTGGCAAATTGAGTGAAGAAAGAAGGGTTTATTTACTGGGAGATATAATTCACAGTTAATAAATTGAAAGAAGCATCAGTAAGTAAAGAGACAGTAGCTTAATAGGGGCACAGCAGAGCATTTTTTTTTTTTTTTTTTTTTTCACTTTTAAATGTGCTTAATTAACTGAGTTCATCCTCTGGAGGGGCAGGAAATAATGAGACCATATCAACCCTTGCCTCTCTCTGGATGCTGCTAAGTCTGTTTAAAAGCAACAAATTACTATAGTGTAACCAATTCCTCCTGTTACTTGTGAAAGATATTGTCACACATGCATTTTCATTTAGAAAAATGTAAATTTATCTATGCAAAACTAGGCAGTACATTTTTATAGTGCAATGCACTTTTGTATCCACAGATATTTCTCTCTCTCTCTCTCTTTTGCTTGCACGTGTGCACATGTACACACACAATTTACCAACTGTATGTATTATTTCAAAAATAAACTGACATGTGCATAATTGTGGTGTATGTTCTGAGAATAATGGGTGCATAAGTGCCAAATTATCTCATAAGATACAATGAATTTGGGGGCAGTGCCTGTGGTTCAAGGAGTAGGGCACCGTCCCCATAAACTGCAGGTGGTGGGTTCAAACCCGGCCTCAGCCAAGAAACTGAAAAAAAAAAAAAAAGATACAGTGAATTTTATAGGAGAGATAAAGAAACCAACATGTGACTGTCCCATTTATGTGAGACACAAACCATTTAGACCTCTTCAAACTTCACGAGGTAGGTATTATTATCATCCCCATTTTAAGGATGAGAGACAAGTTCAAATGAGTTAATCAACTTGTTAAGGTTTCGCAACTTGTATGGATTTGAAATTTAAGTACAAATTTGCCCAAGTCTAAAACCCCGTGATCTTGCCCCTTTACATCTCTTCCTTGTGCAGGAGAGAAAGACGGGTTCTAGGAAGGTAAGTTTACTTAGGAGTGTGGACTCAGCTTTAGTTTTCCAAAGAGGTCACATTTTCCCCTAATAAAATACATTCAGTTTATGTTCTTCCCTAAAGCAAACTAATTCATGTCCTCAGTAGCCAGTCCTTCATGTGGTGCCCTGGAAAAGACAGAATAGTCATCATAATACCTTTAAATAATTATCCCAACAGACAATGATTGAGGGAGCCTAGGTGTATTACTCTGTGCTAGGAACAGTGAAGTACATAAAAAAAATCATGGCACGCAACAGCACCCGGAGAAGCCTATGTAATCTGATGGGAAAGTATCTATGTGAAATGTGGAATACAGGGCAGTTTGTGATCCAGAAATTCAAGTGAGACTTTCATGAATTAATTTAGGAATAGGATATTCCCTAAAAATAAAGAGAGTGAAAGTATTCATGCAGACTCTCAAGCCATTTCTGTGACGTCTGAGTAGATCTGTGCCGTGACCTTAACGGTGCTGCGTCCCAGGGCTGGTCCTCCTTACGCTCTTCTCTGTTGTCTTTTCCCAGGTGATTTTATCCAGGCCAGGACTTTAAACACTGCCAATATCATAACGAGCCGCTATCTGCATTTTACTTCCTGACTTCTTCCAATGCCCAACTGCCCACACACTTCCACTTGGGCATCTAAAATTCATCTCAGACTTAACAGGTGCAAAAAAGAACACTTGGTCCCCAAACCCTCCTTAAACAACCAACGTCACGAGATAGGCAGGCACTGTTCATGTATTTACATGTATTTAATCATTCAATCCTTGAGGCACATTTATGAGACAGGTACTATTGTGATTCAAATGTTACACAAAAGGAAACTGAGGAGCAGAGACTAAGTAATTTGGCAAAAGGTAGTAACTGGTAAAGGGAGGGAACTAACTTAGTCTTTGTCCACAGTGCATGTGTCACGACCTCTGCAGCACACTTCACCTTCTCTTGGGTCCCCAACTCAGGGGACACGCTATCTGCCCAAACTCTCAGGAGTTTTCCTAAATTTCACTCTTTCCTAGTGCTCCCCACATGCTATCCCTACCCATCAGCATGTTTATTCAGCTTTGTGGTCAATGTCTGTCAAACCCATTAACTTCTCAACTTTTCTTAACACCATTGCCACTTGCTAGATCTACTGCCTTGACCACCTGACTGGGTCCTCAGCTGGGTTCCCACCTTCCCGTTTCTTTTCTACACTCTACTCTCTCCACATGACAGCCAGTGTAATTTTTAAAAAATTTAAATCAGAGGGGTATTGGTGGAATCACACCTACGGAGCATTTCACAAGGGTAAGGGTGAAACTCAGCAAAGGTGAAATGTAAATGTCATGCTATGGTAACTAGGAAAATGCCAGGAAGGCTATGTTGACTAGTGGGATGAAAATGTGTCAAATGGTCCATGAAGCTACTGTATGATGCCCCATGATCATATTAATGTATGCAGCTATGATTTAATAATAATAATAAAAAAAATTTTACCTTTTTATAAAGACATTACTATAAAATATTTATAAAAGATAACCCTGATCAACTCATTTTAACCTGATTACCTTTGTAAAGACTCTATTTTCAAATAAAGTCATATTCTGAGGTATTGTGGGTTAGAACTTTAATATATACATTTTGGGGGGTGGGGAAACACAATTCAATTTGTAACAGCAGATCCCCAAATTAAGGAGAATTATGACCCTATGAAATATATCCAACAATAAAATCATTGCCAAAGCTTACTTTATTGAATGCAAAACATAATGGACTGGCAAGCATGCAGATTCTAAAAATAGTTTCTTTGTGTTATTTTTGTTTTTGAAAATGATTACTATTTTACTTATTTAAAATATTTTTGATTATTTCATGTGGTGAAATCTTTTGGGTATTCATGTGTATCAGTGGTGAGTGAAAAAGGTTTTTAACCTTAATAGAACTTACAGAATGGCAGAAAATTTGTTTTGATTTTGAAACTTTAAAATGTTGCTTGAACTTAAATATGTACCTATGTTAACAGCTTTAAGACATGGATGCAGGAGATTATAACCCACATTGCTTAAAACTACTAAAAAGGGCAATAGTGTACCTGACATTCAAGGGAATTTTATTTAATAAAATACCAAATAATGAAGAATTTACTCTAATAATTTAGTTTTAGATTTGGCTGTTCTTTTACTTTTATATTTGTATGCAACATTTTTTGATTTATAAATTGAGATGGGAAAATAGCATGACTTCTTAGATTATAGTTGAAGCCAATACATGATAAAGCTTGGTTGAAACTTACTATCTGAACTGACTTTCAAGCATTTACCCTAAAACCTGAAAAACAAATACAGAATGTGTTCTTAATTCCCCAGTGAAATCTGTATAATATCCGTTCCTGCCTTTATGGAGGTTTCAAAGATGTATTTCACCTCTAAGGCAGTGATGGAACTCTTAATATTTCCTTCTATTGCTAAAGCTGAGGCAAGATGAGGTGCAGTAAGCTGGGCTGCCTGGGGAAATAGCATCATAAAGCATGGAGGCTCACTCATGTTCTAGTCCGTGGTATTTTGAAAAACTCCATTATTATAACAGAACATAGTTGTACTTACCACAGTTTTGAAATTCATAGACACCAAGGCAAGAATGTACAAAACAGTCAACTGGGGGATACGGTTGCTTTCCACTCCATATCGCAGACTTAGCCATCCTTAAATATCATCTTCCGCCCCTCCCAATCTTCATACAAATGTTTTGAATGACAGAACAATTAGAAAGAAACCAGGTTGCAGTATCTATATCTGTCACTATAACTACACCCTGGCAGACACAAATTCCCTGGTGATTTTGCTGTAGTGTATTATCTGAAAAGCAAGATAAATTTTAGCCTTTTTTTTTTTTTTCAATGCAGCAGTACACTGGAAGAAATGCCTCATCATCCTCCTCTGAAAGTTGCATTTTCCCTACTGTATGATAGATTTTTGATGGATAAAGTCTGCTTTGTTTGTTACAGAAAAAGTTTCTATTAAAAACTGTGTGGGATGGCTGACACAGGCAACTATAAACGGCACAGTGGACTGTGTAAAATTGACTAGGAGTATCCAGATAATTTCAGAGGAAATGAAGACTGGTTCTACAGGACCATGAAAATACCAATGCTCTCCCCGGATCACTAGCCTCGGTCCAGTTCCTAAAGGCAGTTTGCTCTGCTGGCCGTTGTTTCTTCAGTGCGGCCAAAGTATATTTTTATCATAACATTCGGACAGCTCTGCATATTGAGTTAAGTAAAACATTTTTGGTAGAAATATACATAACTCTCCATTTTTTGGAACAAAAATTAAAGTCAGCATTCTGGTATGAACTGTATTAGTAGATATGAAATTGGAAACTGAAAGCTTCAGGAAATAACAAAGATGATCTTTTTTGTGCCTTAATTAGCTGATTTGAATTTGTCATGAGTTTTAAGGGAGAAAGTTATCTTCCCCATTGACTGTCAACACATTCCTTTCCCACTGCTTATAATAATGTAAATGAAGACTGGTCTGCCATTATTATCTAAAGGTAACATTTGTATACATAACACAGAGCATAAATTTTGAAGCTGTTCATCAGACATTATACACACAGTGAACATTTTTGACCCTGCCAGTTGGATGCCTACAGCTAAAGAGAATTTCCCAGCCATCCAATTACGAAGGTAACAACTGTTCATAATTATGCATAGCTGATGCTACACCAACCCCTGTATTCTTTAGTTGAAAATATTTGTTGTCTTAATGCCTTTCTACTGCTTTGAATTGAATGAGCTCTTATGTTGTGGCCGTGATCAATATTTCCTGCCCCTTTCCACAAAATGGCAAATAGAATTTCTAGGCATTTTATTGTGCTGCAGAGGTCTGAGCCATCAGCTGCAGCGAGAACGTAAGTGTTTAGTTAATTAGTACAGATGGCCACAGCACTGATTCTACCATTTCATTCAGCTGAGTTCTGGAGGCTGAGCCCAGAATGCAGATGTCAGACTGGAGGACTGGCTGGTGTTTGCTGGCACAGCTTAAAAATCCCTTCTTCCTCCTTCTATCCCTGATCCTGCTTCCTCTCTCCCCCCTCAGCCCACATGTATGTGCCATAAATCTTGCGTGAATTTAACAAATAATGTAAGGAATTTGCATGCTTGGGGAGATAGATATAGTTAATATATTCAGCAATGTGTTTAAAAGCTGCCTTGATTTTAATACGATTGTGTTTCTGTTCTAGAATATTATAGACAAAATAAAAAATAAATCAGGGACTAACAAGTTGAAAAACTGAGGAATAGTTAAAAAAAACTCAAATTATAATCAGATGGCCCCTAATTATAGGAACAGCATACAGACATTTGGAGACTTTTGACAGAAATTTGGATATGTATTTGAAAAGTCATAGCATATTTCAAAAAATTATTTAATATTTGAGGACCTTAGTACAAAAAAATGAGAAAGGCGTAATATATGACAGAATGTCACATAAGAAAATTGCTGGAAAACAGGAAGAGGAGAAATATCATGTTGGCTAAGAGTGAGATTCAGTGATTCTGTAGAAAGGAAGGTGATTGAGAAAAGGATGGAGAAATGAGGGTGAGCTTTGCAGGAGCCTGAGCAGGATGACGGGTACATTAAGTTTGTGAGGATGCAGAGCGGCAGAACAATTTGTCAGGAGCCGGTAGCTACTGGTATAGATGCTAAAACAAACAAAAATAAATTGGCTAGCACTCGATTTAATAGGCTTGAAGTCTTTAACTGATTAACTGAAGGGATAGAGAAAATTGAACCAAAGAGAGAGAGAAAAAGAGAAAAATTATGGAATGTAGTTTTTTTTTGTTGTTTGGGGATATTATTTGTTTGGTTCAGTCATGTATATCAGGAAGGGGTTGGCAAAATGTTTCTGTAAAGGACCAAGGAGTAAACGTTTTAGATCAACAGTTACAGACCCACACAAGAGAAAACACAATTGAATTCAAGAAAAGGGGAAGAGGGTTTGGTAAGTTCCCAGATAACAGGTACGATGTGGGGGTATATGGCACAATTCCTAGGTGAAGGACTCAACTACAACTCCGACTTTACCTTACAAATGCAAACAATGTAACCTAATCATCCGCGCCCTTATATTAACCCAAAATACAATGCCAAAATATTTTGGGCCTTTGGTCCCTGTCACAGGTGTACAACTCTCTCACTGCAATGGGAAAGCAGCCACAGCTAATACCTAACGAAGTGGTTGTATTCAATAAAAGCTGCTTATGGACACTAAAATTTGAATTTCATAAAATTTTCATGTGTGACAAAATACTTTCTTCTTTTTATTATTTCAATGATTAAAAATTCTGAAACCATTTTAAGTTTATGTGCTATCCAAAAATAGTGATGTATAGTTTGTCCATTTTCAAACAATGAAATCCTTCTTTTTCTCCCATGAAAGCTACACTTCATTAAGAAAATAGGGTTTATTATTTTTGTAATAATCACTAAGAAAACTTAGAAAATTCATTTCTTGAAAGCCTTTTATTTCATTTAAGTAATTTTAAAGATATCTTGGTATAATTACTACTTTATTAAACGTCTGTGTTCTATACAGCTTATAGTCTATGTATAAACATAATTACAATAGATGTGTATTTTACCAAGGAAAAATCATTCAGAGTAAGCCAGATATAATATAGGAAATATCTCATTTAACTCCTGAGAACAGGAGTTAACTTTGTATCACTACCGCCATAAGTAATTGCCGTAAAATAGACCATAATGCTTTAAAATAATGTACAATAAAAGAAAAACAGCTCATTCTTATACCACTAACATTGACAAATACTTAGGGAGTCACTTTTTGCTTCCTAAGGTCCAATAGACCAAGTATGAGATTAGTCAGTGAAAAAACAAAAACAACAAAATAGCTTATGAATCAATTCACCCAACTATTTATGCAAAAATCTCAATTTCTGCTAATTTTATGGGATTATGTTGTCAAAGCTCTTCTTATCCAGAATCACTTTCTCTGTGCCTTTGATATCAACTCAGGTATTTGGTAACATCTTAGCCAAACTGCTTCTGCCAGGGCTCTGCAGCTTGCTAACTTGTCTGAAGTTTAGTGAGTTGCTTAAGACCAAGTATCCTTTTCTTTCTATGTAAGATGAAGATGACATCTGATCACCAATTGTCATACTAAGAATTAAATGGGGCAATACTTACAAAGGGCTAGGCATGATACCTGGTATACAGCAAGCATCTAATAACTGTTTCCTATTATTATTATTGTTTCTATTTCTAATAGAAATATTAAAACGTATTCTAATATTGTTTCTATTTCATTGTTGCCAATGCACATCTACCTGGATCTGTGGCCCCAATCAACCACTCCCAGTGCTCCTGCCAATGTCTCCTGCAACTAAAAGTCAGTCTTAGAAGGCCAAATGTCCTGAAGAGTGCCTTTTTAACCGAGTAACAGAAAAAGTGTAGCCATTCTGTGCTCGTGCTCTTATAACGTGCAAAAATTTAAATGAAAAATAGAAGGTCCCATGATCACATTAATGTACACAGCTATGATTTAATAAAAAAAATTAGTAACGAAAGCCTTATGAATATAAAAGAACCAGTTGGAATTTTTCATTAAGTAATATTTACCTTGATTGTTATGCTCCATAAAACTCATGTGTCACATTTACTCTTTGGTATATATAAATACTATATAATTCAACATTAAAAAAAAAAAAAAGAAAGAAAAATAGAAGGTCAAGAAAACCAATGACACAATGAGTCCAGGCCCACATGTATAGACCCTGGGTCAACATAACCCAAAGCTGCTTTTGATGCAGACAGCAAGTTGAATAAAAGGACACTGCCTTCAGGAGCACTGTCTCTTCCTTACTGTTCTGAGGGTCAGAAGCAAGGTTGTCTAGAGGAAATTGGACACAAACACTAAGTCCCACATTAGAGAACACATTTAATTAACCCACACTTTCATTTAGAATGTTGAGCAAACCATAAATCCCATTTTATCCTTATTATTCCTATTATTTTTTTGAATGGAAATCAGCTCATTGGTATTTTCTTTCTTTTTTTTTTTTTATTAGCAAAATGTTAAGGAGGTACAAATGTTTCTGGTTACATGGGTTACTTTTATAATGCTTGAATCATGGCTGCACCCATCATCCAAAAGTGTTCACTGCACTGTTAGGGAGGGTTTGGGGGCCCTGTGCTCACTCCTCCTCACTCCTGCTTGATTTCTGCTGAGTTTTACTTTCCACTGGGCACACGTGTGCTTAGTGGTTAGTTACCATTTAGTAGCAAGTACATGTGGTATTTGCTTTTCTATTCTCAAGTTCCAGCCCAATTGTTACAATAGGCATTGATTAATCATTTTTATGGCGGAGCATTACTCCATGGTATACATATTCCACCTTTAATTAATCACTCATGAATTGATGTCTGCTTGTGTTGATCCACATCTTTGCAACTGCTATTTGGTTTGGGATTTTTACCGCTGTGGTTCCAGGTGAAGAAGGCCTGTAACTGTTTTTCTTTGTATTTTCCAGCCCAGCTTGCTGATTACACTTTAGGAAATAAATTGGGTAAGTTCACTCTTTTACTCTCTGCTGTGGCAACTTGTAAAAGATAGAAATTACATATGCCTTCAACGTTCAGAAAATTGTGTCTAAAAACTACTTATCTTTTTGATGGGTAAGGTGGTCTTTGGTTATCATTTCAATTTGTGATTTATTAATCTTTTTAGTTTTTCTTTCTCCTTTTGTGTCAAACTTTAAGTTTAGTAATTTTAACATTTAGTTATTTTTAACATTTCAGGGTTAGTATTTTCACATTGATGTTGAGATATACTTTATATAAAATGCATCCATTTCAAGTCTAGAGTTTGAGTTGTGAAAAAGATAAACACAAACACTTGTATAACTTCCTGCGGAGTAAATATTTCTTTAACAAAAGGAATTATTTTGTGTCCATCCCCAGGCAGTCTCATCCCACTCCAGCCCCGGCCCACAGCAATCACTGATCTGTTTTGTTTCACTACCAAATCCTTTCTTCTTTTCTAAAGTTTCATATAAATATGATCATGCAGAGTGTACTCTTTTGCATTTGGGTTCTTTCTCTCAGCACCCTGCTATTGAGATTCACTGAGGCTGTTGTATATATTAGGTTTTTTCCATTGTATGGCTTGGTAGTACACTGAGTGGATATAGCACAATTTATCTTTTCACTTGAGATGGACATTTAGAGTATTGTCAGTTTGTGACTATTCAGAGTAAAGCTGCCATGATCATTACTATACAAGGATAATAGATTAACATACCTGTTCCAACTTATATACAAATTCAACTTAAAAACAAACCTACAGAGCCTATCTTGTTTGTAACCTGGGGACTGCCTATACTGCAAAGAGTGTTCATTTCTTCAGGGGTAAATATCTTGCAGTGGAATTGCATTATATGAAAGAAGATATTTACGCATGCCGTATGCTCAAAGTGTATATTTAACCATTCAGGAAGCTGTACAGGTGCTGGGTGCAGTGGCTCATGCCTGTAATCCCAGCACTTGGGAGGCCGAGGCAGGTGGATTGCCTGAGCTGATAGGTTCAACACCACCAGCCTGAACCAGAGTAAGACCTCGTCTCTAAAAATAGATGGGCATTGTGGTGCATGCCTGTAGTCCCTGCTGCTCTGGAGGCTGAAGCAAGAGAATTGCTTGAGCCCAAAAATTGGAGATTGCTGTGAGCTGTGATGCCACAGTACTCTACCAAGGGTGACATAATAGGACTCTGTCTCACAAAAAAAGAACCTGTACAGGTATCATTTTCTACCCCCTCACCCTCATCAATGTATGAAAATTTTAGTTTCCTTACTTCATAAGCAATAGTTTGTTAGGTATTTTTAATTTTTAGTCATTTAATGGTGTATGTTTATATGTCATCATTATCTGATCTTGCATTCCCTAATGGCTAACAGGGAACTCCACAGGTCTTGAATTATAGATTAAAGTGTATATATCTTTTGAGGAACATGTTTCAGCCTACAAAAATCTGCCATGTAGACTGCAAAGATTCCTATCCATTCCACATGCAAAACACATTCACCCTATCCCAACCTCCTCCAAAGTACCAACCTATTATAGCATTAACTCAAGTCCAAATGTCATTTAAATACTGGTTCAAATATTTCAACCCTGATTATCTAAATCACCTAAATTAGGTATTAATTACAGTTTGGGTATGATTCATCTTGGGAAAAATATACTTTCTATCCGTAGACCTGTGAGCCTAAAACTAGTCACGTGCACCCGTAGGTTACTATGGGGGAGACACAGAGTAGGAGTATAGATGTTTCCAAAAAAATAAAATGTGAAGAAAAAAATCACCAGTTACAAGCACTTTTGAAATATAGCAGAGAAAATAATATGTTTTCAAATTTTAGGCATAATTCTCTGTGGATATACGTGCCACCCCTGGGCTCATTGCCTTACCCTTTATGCCCTCATCTTGGGGACCTGCTTCTAGACCCACCTGCTTCCAGACCCACCTGCTTCTAGACCCACAGGCTTCTAGACCCACAGGCTTCTAGACCCACCTGCTTCTAGACCCACAGGCTTCTAGACCCACCTGCTTCTAGACCCACCTGCTTCTAGACCCACAGGCTTCTAGACCCACAGGCTTCTAGACCCACAGGCTTATAGACCCATCTGCTTCTAGACCCACAGGCTTCTAGACCCACAGGCTTCTAGACCCACAGGCTTCTAGACCCACCTGCTTCTAGACCCACCTGCTTCTAGACCCACCTGCTTCTAGACCCACAGGCTTCTAGACCCACCTGCTTCTAGACCCACAGCTCCACCCCTCAGCCTCTATGGCTATGACCTCCAGATACTCTTTTTTTCTCCCCCTCTGAGGAGGAGTACATGTTTTTAATAAATAGTTTTACCAACCTGTTTTTAACCTATGACATGTTGAAAGTCTGATAGTCATGTTTTATTTCATTCTGGGTCTCTGCTGATGTAACTTTCTCAAAAAACGCTGTGAGTCTCCTCACAGGTCCTGGGAATCTAGAGCGTTAGAGAGAAGGTTCTGCACAGGTGTTTACTGAGTCATACTATTTGCATCATTGGCGTCCTTTGCTTGTGGTCACGTGATTCTAACCTTTGCTTCTGTC
Organism: Loris lydekkerianus; assembly: GCA_963574355.1. Lineage (NCBI taxonomy): Eukaryota > Metazoa > Chordata > Mammalia > Primates > Lorisidae > Loris > Loris lydekkerianus. The sequence continues at coordinate 33,109 of CAUYPK010020202.1, read as the reverse complement.
TTTATGTTGCCTTCACCTTGCTGTGTGTATAATTTCTGTCATGAAGACATTTGTGATTTTGGATTTGAGGTGTTTCTGGATAATCTAGGGTAATTTCTCCACGTGAAGATTCTTAATTGGGATTAATTAGGCCCCAACATCTTTCAGCCACTGTTTTCCCTCCCATTCCAGGTGGCTTCACTGGTTGCAGCCATCTACCGCCAATATGGGGTTCTCACATAATAAAATGAAGACTTCTGCAGAAGAAAGAAATTTGTTCTCAGAGTTTTTAGTAAGTGCTTATTTAGCATTATGAATAACACATAGTAAGTTCTGAAAAATTATAGCTCATTATTAATTGATGTTATATTATTCATTTGTTATTGGTATCTCTGAATAAAATTTACTCTAAACCACATTTGAATACATTTAATTTTTCACAGGATTAGTTAAAGGTACAATTAAATAATCATTCGTGAATATTATTTTCAATATTCACGTAGTATTGCTTTATAAGAGTTTCCATTTTTTATTTTTTCAGACCCATAAACTTTGCTTTCTATTATACCAACCATTGAGAGAACTTTAGAATAACGATCTTTAAAACCTAGCTAGTAGAATTTCAAAACTTTAACAAATTCTTTGAAAGACAGTGTGATAATTGTGGTTATATTAAATTGTCAAAAATATATGTGGCTGCTTGTTTAAAAAGAAAGAAATCATCCTTTGAGATTTAAAATAAGATTGAGCTTTTTTTCAAAGTTAACATTTGCTTTATAGTAACATGGAAAAACATTAAGATTTAGATCCAGAACTCCCTAAAATCAGTTTAAAGTTATTTTTAATGCTTTTGATGTGTTCTTTTTTACTCTCCATTATAACTGTGAACAAGCACAATATGTTAATCATATTTTAAAAATAGTCACACTCACCAATGAAGCAGCAAAAGAATTAAAAGGCTGCATATCTCAGTATAATCATTTTTGTTTATTTATTTAAACAAAGAGTGGCTATAAATATTATATAAAACTCATTTTTTTACCAACAAAGTAAGTTATAATCAGATAACTTTTAAAATACATATCACATTTGTGGGGCAGAGTTTTTTTTTTATCACACTGTATTTACATAAGTACATTTTTAAGTTTATCAATTCAACATATGTGTACTCTATGTGATATGCCATGAATACAGCAGGAACCAGAGTAATAATCTCTGCCCTTGCAGAGCTTAAGTTTAGAAAAGTAGGAATAATAACAAAGAAAGGATTCAAAAAAAAGACTGGACAGCAACAAGTGTGCAGAGAAAAACAAAATACACAAGAGGGGTGAGTAATAATGAGAAGTGACATTGAACGTTTCAGTAATATGGACAGATTAGCCTTGTTGGAAAATGGATAATCAAGAAACACCATGAAAGAGGTAGAGACAGAGTCATGTGGGTGTCTGAGGGAAACATCTAATCAGAGGAAACATTAAGTCCATGTTTGAGAAACAGTGATGAGGTCAGTGGGTCCACAACAGAGGGAGGAAGGGGTCAGAGAAATGGTGGAAGATTTGGTGGAGGAAGCGATGAGGTCATGTAGTTCAACGCAAGGATTTGGAATTTTACCCTAAATGAGCAAGATTTATTTGGAGGGATTTGAGTAGAAGATAAATGACCTGACTACACTGAAAAAAGGATTATTTCTGTGTAGAGGCTGAATTCTGTTTCAGGTTAGAAGAGCTGTGATGTTTCTGGTAAGCAGAAAGTTATCAAGGAAAATATTTAATCAAATTAATCTCTTAAAGATACCTAAAATCCATAATGATTGAAACATTTCAGAACTGATACCCCACCAAATGTGAATTATCATTTACTACAGTTTTATTAAATAATACTGACCAACCCTTCTAGGGAATTACTAAATGAGACAGCTGTGAAACTTTTCATATGCTGGTGGTCATGATTCTCAGAGAATTAACCGAAACTCAAAAGAGCAACAAATACAAGTAGCTAAATTAGAAGATGCTCAAGTTGTTACACAGTTGAGTTGTGTACCCTACTTCAGCTGGAGTTATTTCCCCCCAACAAGTCCTGCATACCAGTATAACACATAAAAGATTTTAATGACTACGGTTGAATGATACTTTATGGCAACGTTTAGGAAGATGCTTTTATACTTTATAGCATCTTTTAGGAAGATGCTTTTATTTCAAGACTTTGATAGTTTTTTGTTTTATATTTACTTGTTGGTATCTGCACTGTTCTGTAAAGAAGCAACTAGTTACTTGTGGCCATTGAGCAATTGAAATGTGACAAGTATGAGCTGAAATGTGTTCTGAGTGTGAAATACATGCTAGCTCTCAAATATTTAGTGTGGATTATAAAATATCTTATCAATAATTATTTTTATATTGATTACATGTTTACATGTAATTTATTAAAGGTGAAAATATTTTGGATATGTTAGGTTAAATAAAAAATACTATTAAAATTATTGTCTTCAGTATCATTTTATCTTTTTTTAAAAATATGACAGTTAGAAAATGTTAATTTGTATGTGTGGCTGAAATAATTTTTATTGGACAGTGTTGGTTTAGACACCAGAAAAACTTTAAGCATACTTTAAAAAAATAAGGGCTAGGAGAGTCATGTGGTATTATGTATATGATAATAATAGCAGAATACATAATTGGGAGAAATACTAATTCAGTTAGTGATATAGGTAAGTATAACTATGTAAAAACTCTGGTTCTCGGGTGGTGCCTGTGTCTCAAAGGAGTAGGGCGTTGGTCCCATACGCTGGAGGTGGCGGGTTCAAAAACCCAGCCCCAGCCAAAACAAAACAAAACAAAACAAAACAAAACAAAACAAAGCCTCTTGTTCTCTTTCTCTGAGAATTAGAGCTGTGTATGGTGTAACAACATTTTGAAAAAATAAATTTATGAATGAATGTCTCAGGCAAAAAATAAAAACAAAACAAAACACAAAACCTTGATAGCCTGAAGGATTTTCAAAAAAAAAAAAACACCAACCCTCCATATAACTCCTTCAGCCACAACAAATTGTTTCAACCTTTTGTTTTTCACTATTTCTTTGTCACGGTCCTTGGATTTTCTTATTAATGCTTCATTATTTTTAGAAGTTACATCAAATATTTTTAAAAGGAACTATTTTGTGTGCAACTATGTTTTAAAATAATTTTAATATTGTGATCTGAATGGAACAAAATGTTCTATTGTTTTCCTTCTGATCAAAAAAATGATTAAAAATATCTTTAAACAGTATTTTAAGACTTTGACCCCTATTTTATAATTATACATGTAGTTCATTTTGGAGTCTGGATAAGGAGAAGGTAGAATTGAAAAATAATTAGGAAACAAAATATTTTTGTGTTTTAATATGCATGTGTAACAAAAGTTTCAAGGTTTTTTCACCCTGACTTTTCAACAGCAAGCAGCACTTCCTATAAATGTGTCATATTTGTCAATTGTCACAATAGTTTAGACATTTTCATCATCATTATACCTGTGATGGTGATCCATGATCAGTGATATTTATTTATTTACTTATTAGTTTAGAAATTTTAAGGTTACTTTTTTTGTTATGTAGATGAATTGTAACATGCTGAAATCAGGGGTTTCAGTGTACTGGTCACCAGAATAATGTACACTGTACCCAATAAAAGTAAATTTCTTCCTCAACTCCCCCTTTTTCTGCACCCTCCTTAGTTTCTAATGTCTATTATACAACTTTATGATCATAAATGATCCATACATCCCCCTTGAAAGTCATATATTTGGTATTTGTTTCTCCATTCCTGAGATACTTCACTTACTAAATGATCTCTAGTTCTACCCAAGTTGCTGCAAAACATTATTTCATCCTGTTTTATGCTTGAGACTATATGTACTCCATGATATGTATGTTTGTTTGTGTATATATGTATGTGTGTATAACTCATGTACATATATATGTATATGTGTATATATATGTGTGTGTGTATACACATATGTGTATATATATGAGTGTGTATATACATATATGTGTATATATGTGTGTGTGTATATACATTATGTGTATATATGTGTGTGTGTATATATACATATATGTGTATATATATGTGTGTGTATATACATATATGTGTATATATATGCACACACACCTACACTCATACCACATTTTCTTTGTCCACTCATCAGTTGATGGATACTTAGTATGGTTCCATATTTTTGCATTTGTCAGTTGTGTTGTCATAAACATTTGAATGCAGGAGTCTCTTTCATATAAATACTTCTTTTCCTTTGGGTAGATACCCAGTAGTAGGATTGCTGGATCAAACAGTAAGTCTAATTTTAGGTGTTTGAAGAGTCTTCATACTGTTTTCCACAGTGGTTGTATCTAGTATGCTTTCCCACCAAAGCAAAAGGAATGTATCAGCCTTCCTTTTTTTTTTTCTGCTGTGGCTGCTCCAACATCAATTGTTTTTTTTTTTTTTTTTTAACCTTTTAATCTCAATTTTGACAGTAGTAAGGTGGTATGTAGTTGTGGTTTTAATTTGAATTTCTGTGTTAATTAGTAATGTTGAGTATTTTTGTTATATATGTTTATGGCCATTTGTCTATGTTTTTTGACAAAAATCAATTCATGTATTTTGCCTACTTTTTGATAGGACTATTTGCTTTTGAGGTCTTATTCATAAATTATCTGCTTAGACCAATATCTAAAAGTTTATTCTGTTTCCTTCTAGACTTTTAGGGTTTCAGGTCTTACATTGAAAGTTTTAATCCATATTGAGTTAATTTTGTATGTGGTGAGAGATGGGGATCTAGTTCCATTTCTCAGTATATGAATATCCAGTTTCCCCAGCACCACTTATTGAATAGAGCATCCTTTCCCCAGGTTATGTTTTTGTCTGCTTTGTAAAAAATCAGTTCATTGTAGGTACATGGTTTTATTTCTGTGTTCTCCATTCTGTTCCATTCCTCTATATGCCCATTGTTATACCAGTACCATGCTGTTTTGATTACTATAGTCTTGCAGTATAATTTGAAGTCCGATAATATAATACCTTCAGATTTATTATTTTACTTAAGATTTCTTTAGGTATTTGGGCTCTTTTTCAGTTCCATATGAAGTTTAGGATTATTTTTCTAAACTTTGAAAAAGAGCATTGATATTTTGAGAATTGCCTTGAATCTGTAAATAACTTTGGGTAGTATATACATTTTTACAGTGTTGATTCTTCTGATCTATGAGACTGATATGTTTTCCAATTTGTATCATCTATAATTTCCTTTCAGTGGTTTGTATTTCTCCTTATAAAGATCTTTTATCTTCTTGGTAAGTATATTACAAAGGATTTTATTTTGTTTGCAACTAATAAAATGGTTATTAATCATCTGCTCTTTGCTTGACTGCTATTTGCATATAGAACTTCTATCAATTTGTGTACATTAATTACATAACCTACAATATGTAACCTATGAGTTTACTGGATTTGTTTATGAATTCTGAGTCTTTAGTGGGAGTCTCTAGAATTTTCTGGGTATAAGATCATATCATCAGCAAGTAGAAATAGTCTTACTTCCTCTACCTTGATGTGGATACTTTTATTTATATCCCTTGCTTGATTTCTCTTGCTAGGACTCTCAGTACTATGTTGAATAGAAATGATAACTGGGCATCCTTATTTTGCTCAGTATCTTAGAGGGAATGCTTTCAACTTTTCTCCATTTCTTACGATGCTGGCCATGAGGGTGTCATATACAGCATTTGTTATTTTTCCTTAGGAGGGTCACTGCAGCTCCTCCCAGGGGTTTTCTTGATCTCCACTGCCACCAAAGTGAGAGGAAGAGCAAGGCAGTTTGTGGCTAGGTTGCATAAGCTGGAAAGGATTTGCAAAGCTTGAGCAGGGCTTAGCTACTGCTTTTATTGCCACTAGGGGATCCTGCTGGTAGGAGGGTTAGGACTAGCTTTCCAGACTGGCATAGCTGTTCTCAGAAGAGGAGCCTAAAAGCTAAGGCATCAGTCTGGGTCCTTTCTGCCCTTTTGCAGTAGCATAATTTTTCTGTGGGGAGGGATAAACATTCCTTGAAGTGGCCACACCTAGCCCCCTACCTCAATAAGATTGAGTCAGTATGTGGCATGAAAGGTGTGAAACTGACCTCCCTGTCAGTAGGGGGCACTGGTGGGAAGGACCCCAGCTCTGGTCTGCAGAAGTACTTGAATAGCCTGAGTGGGGCTTTGGAGCTTCCAGATGAGTTTTTAATCTCTGTTGTCTCTGTGATGGGTGTGGGAGTGCAACTGGGCAGGACTGGGTGAGGTGAGTGAGCCCTCAGGCTCCACAGGAGCTGGCCAGCTAGCTGCTTTGGTGGGGGTGAAAGGTCATCTCCCAGTTTCTGGGTAGGGTTTTGCCAAGAAGCAGATAAAGTGGGTGGGCCTAGCTAGAAAGTCTGTTAAGGGCTAAGGACTGTCCCTGCAAGTCCTGAGTGTGAGACCTGCCAGCTCATGTCCTTCAGCGGGCCTGACTCTTCTCCTGGCCTTTGGCTCCAATCTCTCCTTGCCATTCCCTGGCAGGCTGGTCCCAGGGGAGTCCGGCACCCCCACACCTGTGCTGGGGCCGGAGGCTACCCACCCAGATGGCAGCCTAAGTGGAGGGTGCAGCTCTGCCAGGGGGAGGAGGGTTCCTGTGAGCCCATCAGGACTAGGACCCACATGACAGTCCCCAGGGATCTGCCCACATGCCCCCCTCTGCTCCTAGACCAGGCAATGGTGCAGCCCCCAGTAGGCTGCACCTGGGTTCCATTTTCTGGGCCTGACCAGGCTCATACACCAGCTTGATCAATATTCCATCTAAGCTGCCACTCCCCAGGAAGAGCAGAGCTCCCCAAACAAAACCACGTTCCTATCCAATGGCAGTTTTAAATTTAACGTATGCCCACAGGTCTCTGACACCAATGTCTGTGCCATATTTTAGACATGCATTCACTTTCTCCAACCTCCCCCCTCCCCACTTGCCTGCGGGGAAGGAGAAACTGCCTGTTAACCCAGGTGTGACCCCCTCTGCTGTGCAGGAGACTTTGTTTTCCCTCATCTTGGATCTATTAAAATCTGCCCTGTAGCTTACTCATTGTGGTCCATAAATTCATTCTTCAATTTCCCGAGGTGAAGAACTTGGTAGAGAAATTCCAGGAACATCTACACCAGGGAGTCTCCCCAAAAATGTTACAGGAATTTCTCTGCCAGGTCCCTGATCTCTGGAAATCAAAGAATGACTTCATGGACCAGCACAAGTAAGCAACAGGACAGATTTTATTACAAATATTAAAGATAGAGGAGAAGGAAAAGGATGCCTCCACCACAGTGGAGGGGGTGCTGAGTGGGTCTCTAATTTTGGTTCTCTCTGGGGGTTTATATTGAGGTTCTCTTTCCCTGTAGGGGGTGTGTGGGGGGGTTGGGGAAATAGAATTTCTAAAATATGTCATCGTCATTGGAGTCAGAGGGCAGAAGTTAATGTAAAAACTGCCATTGTGTAGTAGTATGGTCATGTTTTAGGCATCTTTTCTTCCCCAGGAGAGGCGGCTTACATGGAATATTGATCAAACTTGTGCTTAGAATCAGAAATGGAGTCCATGTCCAGCCCTAGGTGAAGGGGACTTGCCTCAGTAGGTCAACCCCAGGCCAGGAGAGGCAGCCCATCTTGCATCCCATAGAGTGCTGGAGGGAGCAGGTCTCTCCCCTTTGGGAGTGTCTGGCTCCAGAGCAGCACCAGGCACCAAGCTGTGTGCGCACCTTGGTCCCAGCAGGACCCCAGGATTGGTCCCAGCAGGACCCCAGGCGGAAAGGCCTGAGTCCCACCCTCCATGGAAACCTTGATATTGTAGCCCATTATCTTTCCCAAAAGTCACAGCAGGGGAGGAAAGAGGCAGAAAAGACTCTGTGTGGAACAATGTCATCAAGTGTGGTGGGGATGGCTGTTGTCCCTGCATGTCCAGGCTCTGCAGCCGTGGAAATCACCCAGGACCCGCTGGATTCTTCTGGATCCTGCACTCTGGACCAGAGTTGGAGAATATCTGTGTAGAAATGAGCAATGCAAAAACTGAAGAGATGAGTGTGCATTTTTTTTTTCAACTTAGAGCAGGACAGAATTTCAGTGAATGAATGTATTATGTACTTCTTAGCATGAGTCAAGGATGTAATACAAAACTTCCCTAGCTGGATAGCCTACCCTGTTCTTAAAGACACCAGACAAAGACACGGAGTAAGTGGAGAAGAAATATGTCCCCCACCATCCTGGTTCCATTCCATGAGGGCAGAAAGTTCTCCATAGAGACTGGGAGCTGTAGGCTCTGTCCACAGCTATTCCCAGCACTCTAGTAGCAACAGCCTCTGGACTCCTGTGAAGAAAGTCTCTCTAGCAGGTTGGGAGCCCTACAGCTGTCAGAGATCCAGGGGAGGGAGCTGCAGACATCTCAACTTACCCATCTCTCTGGGCTACATATCTCTGTGGGTTTGACCTTTGCCTGTATCTTGCTGGTTCTTCTTCTGCTCTGCAGCTTCCTCCCATGAAATTTCTTATAGGTTTTGGCACTTTTTCCTTGGAATCACATCCGTTTTATTATTGTTCATTTTCTTCTTTCTTTTTCTTTTTTTCTAATGTTTTACCTTCCTTTTCAGATGATCCGATCAGACACTTTTTCCCTTCTTTTTTTCTTAAGAATTCATGTTCTTAAACTCTGTTATAATATCTTGTCAAGCACAGTGACTTTATAATAACTTGATGACTGCTGATTTGAAAAATGTAAATTATTAAGTTATTATGTATGGATAAATGTAAATTGCAAGCGAGAGGGACCTTCAGATGTGTAAATACGCCTTGCATGGTTTATATTTGGGGAGTTGCACTTTATTCTAAGAAGGGATTTAAAATTTTTTGAGAGCATGAGGTCATTGCATAGATGTTGCACCAAAAAACTAGTTGTGATGTGAATAGTTTAATGTAAAATTTATAGTAAACAAGGTTTGTTTTTGGCATGAGTTGTCCTTAGTTTTCTAAATAATTTAGGATTTTTTAATATTTTCTTTATTAGGTGTCTTTAAGAAAAAGCTGGATAGTTGAATAAAAGATTCAAAGATTCTACAACATCTAAAGGTTTTATTCTTCCTAGTAAAAAGGGTAAAAAAATCCTGTAAAAAGTTGAATAGGCCTAAGAGAACTTCAACTTGCATGACGAATACTCAGTGACCTTAGTTGTTCTATAGAAGGTAACATTTTATTTTTGTACAGATAAACTGCTGAACAATACCTGCACTGCATTAAAAGAAAAAGAAATTTTCTGCATTTATCACACTACTATTACCATTTCTTCCACCCCCTAACTCCCTGATGTGTGAATTTTTTTCAACTTACAGCAGGACAGAATTTCAGTGAACAAATTTATCATGTACTTCTTAGCATGAGTCAAAGAGGTGATACAACAACATTTCCCTAGCAGGATATCTTTGTCCATTTTTGAAACTAAGAGAAAATGGCTTCACAGTACTTTAATTTGCATGTGTTACAATTATAAATGTCATTGGTAAATATCATTTGTGTTTGTTTATCATACACATAAATGTCTAGTATTATTTCTACATTTATACATTATTTGCATGTTTTATATTTAACTATAGTGGACATAAAAATTATCCTAAATATTAAGGTATCTGTTAGTACTACAACACTACCCTGTGGATTTTTTTCCTTTGTTCGGTGTATTGTTTATTTCTCCTCACTTCTATCTCCTTTTAATCACTTTTATTTGGTGATTTATCCTTATTTCTATGGTTCTAAAATTTAGATGTTAAATTTTGATTGATTCAATGATGTTTCAAAATAATCAATAGAATTTAGAGCTGAGGAAATGCAAGTTTGATAACCACCAGCAGGCACTTATTAGGAAAACATAAAGTGATTCAATTGTACAACAAAGTTTATGAAATATTCAAACATTTGTGAAGAAAATAAGTGGTTAAAGAGTTTAGACTGTATTATAATTTAGGCGGTAAAAAGTTTGGCTTTGTTTTGTTTGCAAAGGTAATGACCAGATAATTCTCAGAGTCAGATTAAACCTTATTTGAACTTTTTTCCCAATTATAATCTTTTTTTTTTTTTTTTTTTTAAACTTTAAGAAGGTACAAAGCGTTAAGCTTATATGGACCATTTTTGTAATGCTTGAGTCCTGGCTATAGGTGTTTCCATCACTCAAATAGTGTTCATGCTACTCCTTAGGTTGTTTTTTGTTTGTTTGTTTGTTTGTTTTTTGTTGTTCATCTTCCCTCTTGGCCCTCCCCACTGGTTGAGGTCCAGTGACCTCTGCTTTCCTCTGGGCACTGTGTGCTCACAGGTTAGTTCCAGTTTAATAGTAAGTAAACGTGGTATTGGTTTGTTCACTCTTGAGATACTTCACTTAAAGAACTGGTGTCTCAAGTAGATTGCTGGAAAGGTAATAATTTATCTTTCCTTTGTTCCTGAATAGCCTAATACCCCATAGTGTACATATACATAACACCCTTTACTGATCCACTCATGAATTGACACCACTTGAGTTGACTGCACATCTTTGCAACTGTGAATTGTGCTGCAATAAACATTTAGACTTGGGTATTTTTGTCTTTTGATGTTGGATAGAATGGTAGGTCTACTTTTAGTTCCTTCAGGAATCTCCATACTGTTTTCCATACAAGTTGTACTAATTTTCAGCCCCACCAACAGTGGATGAATGTTCATTTCTCCCTACTTCCATGCCTTTTTGTACTTTTTAATAAGAGCCATTTTAACTGGGGTAAGGTGATATCTCACTATGGTTTTAATTTGCATTTCCCCAGAGATTAGTGACATAGAGCATATTTTCATATGGTTATTGGCCATTTATCGTTCTTCTTTTGAGAAGCTTTGTTAATGTTTTTGTCACTTTTTTGGTAGGGTGGTTTGTTTTCTTTCTTCCTGACTTGAAGATGTTCTTTGTAAATTCTGGTTATTAGACCTTTATTAGATATGCAGTTTGTGAATATTTTCTCTCATTTTATAGGTTGTCTGTTTGCTCTGTTGATTGTTTCTTTCACTGTACAGAATAGTTTAATAAAATATCATTTACTAATTTAATTGTTGCCATGAATGTTATTGGGATCTTAGTCATAAATTCTTTGCATAGGTCTATATCAAGAAGAGTTTTCTCTAAATTTCCCTCCAGCATTCTTATGGTTTAATGTCTTATGTCTGAGTCTTTGATCTATTTTGAACTAATTTTTGTGAGTAGGGAGAGGTAGAGTTCGTGTTTCATTCTTCTGTATGTGGCTGATTGAAGCATCGTTTATTAAGCAGAGCTTCTTTTTCCAGGTGTATACTATCGTCTACCTTGTCAAAGATCAGTTGATTATAGGTATATGGTTTATATCTGGGGTTTTCTGTTCTGTTTCTTTGGTCTATATTTTGATTTTTGTGCCAATACCATGCCATGCTGTTTTCATTACTCCCACCTTGTAGTATAGTTTGGAGTCTGGTAATATGCTGTCTCCAGATTTGTTTTTTTTTGGTTAAGTTGCTTTTGTTATTCAGAGTCTTTTCTGGTTCCAAATGAAACAGAAGTATTTTTTCTAAATCTTTGAAGTATGACTTTGGTCAATAGTTCAATTACACTGAATTTATAAATTGTTTTCAGTAGTGGGGCTATTTTAATAACATCGTTTCTACCTATCCATGAGCCTAATACATTTTTCCATTTGTTTTTATCTTATGTTATTTTTTTTCTCAGGTTTTGATACTTCTCCTTGTGGAGATCTTTTGCCTCCTTGGCTAAGTGCCTATATACCCGAGTATAAGCTGAGTATTTTCGGCACAAAATTTGTGCTGAGTTCGGGTTTTTTGGCACAAATTTTGTGCCGAAAAAACTCGGTTTATACTCGAGTATATAGGTATATTCCTGGGTGTCTTATTTTCTTTGCAACAATTATAAATAGTGTTATCTTTGATTTTATTCTCAGCCTTACTGTTATTGATAAATAGGAATGCTGATGATTTGTGTACATTGATTTTCTATCCCTAGAATTTGGTGAATTTATTTATCAATTCCAGGAGACTCTTGGTGGCATCTTTGGTGTGTTCTATAATATATACTAGATCATATCATCAGAAAATAGTGAAGTTTGATCTTCTTTTTCCTAATTTGGATACACTTAATATTCATGTCTTGTCAGATTTCCCTGGCTAAGGTTTCCAGCACTGTGTTGAATAGAAGTGGTGACAGTGGACATCTTTGTCTTGTTCCAGTTCTTAGGGGAAATGCTTTCAAGTTTTCCCCCATTCAGTATGATGTAGGCTGCGTGTCTGTCATACATGGATTTTATTGAGATGTATTTCTTCTACGCCTAGTTCACTGAGGGTTTATATCATGGAAGTATGCTGGCTTTTGTCAAATGCGTTTTCTTCATATATTGAGACGCTGGTCTTTGTTTTTACTTTTGTTTTGGTGGCGATCACATTTGTTGATTTATGTGTGTTGAATTAATCTTGCATCCTTTGTATGAAGCCCACATGATTTGAGTGGATTAATTTTTTTATGTGCTGTTGAGTCTGTCTTGTTAATATTTTATTGAGGACTTTTGCAACTATAAAAAGGAGTACATTTTTATAATTACTTTTCGGGTCTTGACATTTAAATTTTTACTTATATAAGGGGCAGGGTCCATGTTTGTGGAGTTTTTTTTCTTAAGAAAATAAATGCTTAGAAGTTGCTTTCACATGATATTATATAAGCTGAGTGTTACTGACTGGTATTCAAAATGCTATCAATACAGATAAGAGGGTGGGTCTTTGTCTGGTTTGGCTCATTACTCATCTGTATTTCCCTGATGTTTTACTCAAGTTTATCTTGTTATTTAGGGACCTGCTAATCCTGTTATTATTTTGAAATCCTGTTGTATGAAATTAAAATGATTTTCCTCCAACCTGGGATAAAATTTTATTTTTATTTATCTATTTTTTTGAATCAGGGTCTTGCTCTGTTGCTCAGGCTAGAGTGCGGTGGGGTCATCATAATTCACAGCAACCTCAAACTCCTGAGCTGAAGTGAAACTCCTGCCTGATCTTCCTGAGTAGCTGGGACTACTAGTGCACTGCCATGCCTGGTGAATTTTTTTTAATTTTTTATAGGATGGGTCTTGTTCTTCTCAGGATAGTATTGAACTCCTAGCCTCAAGTAATCCTCCTGCTTCAGCCTCCCAACATGCTAAGATCACATGTGTGAGCTGCTGCAACCTGCCCCCAAATTCATATTAATTTAACACAAAATACATGATTTATACCATCTTAATTTTTATTTCTTGTGACTTCATTAGTATCCTGTGAACATATTTGCCTAATACACATCCAATCTTTCCATACTGCTGTCTAGCATAAAAATGACAGAAGCAAGGAAGAAAAGATGAGATGAATGATGACTTATTTTTCAGTATCTGAATATAAAAGGAGTGTTGGCTTTCAGCATTTAAATCGCCATTTGCAATATTATGTTTAACTATCCTAGTTTACTAACTTGGCAGTTCAATGTAATAAACATTTATTGAACATGTACTAGCTGCCCACTCCCTGTTCTGTGAGGAACAGAAAGAAGAATGAGACATGGTCATAGAGCTTCAGAAGTTCATCATTCATGGGTGAAGGTAAATGAAGACATAAATATGCCGATTTGAAAGCTATTGCTCAGTGATATGATAAGTAGAAACAAAATTTTGTGTGAGTGTTCAATGTGGGGAACTCAATTTTCTCTGAAACTTTTCTGAGAAGGCTTTATATAATAAGAGGGTGACATTTTTCCTACTCCATAGTTTTCACACTGCTTACTATATCATGTACATTTTTAAATTAAGATGGCCAATCAGGTCAATGGTAATTTGTTCTTTGACCTCTGTGTTCTAGACACAAATGTGACCCTTCACAATTGATGTGTGATGGAAGTGCTGGTTTCTAGCACAAGTGATTACTAGATAAGTCCCTCAAAAGTATTCTCTCTAGGACTTAGGGCAGATAATTTTGAGGTGGTTGAATTGTCAGTGATGAAGACTTAATTGGGAACAAAAATGCAAAGATAGATGAACAGAGGATTAGTCCCCAGGGCTGTCTTGCCTACAGAAAGCTTTGCTTCATTCTATGCCATAAATTGGCCAAAACTTTCTCTGCTATTTGACATCAAAAGACATACGTTAACTTGATTTAGAGTTATACAAATAATTTATCTTTAGGAGATTTTCAGGACATCATTCCAAGCAGAAACTATAGCTCAGATAAAAGTTAGTCTTTCAGAAATGCATGGCCAACTAATCCAGTTAGGTTGATATACTTAGAAAATGGATTCATGGTTGAAGATGTCATGAGAAAATGGAATGGCGATTTGGGGCCATATTGTGGCAGTATGTGAAGCAGTTTATTATGTATGCAACAGAGAATTACATACATTATAATTGAAAGCATATAGGAGAATGAGAGTAGAAATTCAGAGGGCATACATTTTGCTTTGCCTGGAAAGTCCAGCTTTATCATTGTGGTTCTAGCATAATTATTAATGGTGACCTCTTTTATTCTCAAATGTGTTTCAGTTTGGACGTTTGATTAAATGGTCAATCTAGTTAGAATACTTCTCCATGGGAGGTTATGCATAATTATTATTATTATTTTTTTAACATGCCTATAAGTAGTTTTCTATATAAGACTATGGAAGTTGTGTTCATTATGAACAGACTTCTGAAGTTCTTGATGTTAGTTTATGTCCAACTCTTTCGATGCATATATTGAAAATGCTTAATTTTGAAGTATATACTGGCTCCCAGGCAGTTTCTCAGCATAATAATTAGTCAAATTTGGACAATAAAGAGGCTTATTAGTTATTCCTTAAAGTGTCTGCAATATAAATATCTATTTGCAGTATAGTTTTCTTCTGATGCTAATAAATTTGTAGTCAATAAAATGCAGAGTTGTATTTTTGTTGGCAATTGACATTTGCTGTCTGTCTTCAAATAAATACACTCAAGGGTTGGTGGCCTGAATCTGAATGGCAATAGCCTTTATTATCATATGGACTACAAAGAATGTAGTAAACAGTCCTCTCTCCAATCATGCACCTTCCCAAAGCAGTCAGAGGCATTCTCTGATTATGCAAATGGCCTATTTAAAGATAACGTGTGTACAAAGGGAAGTAATGGAAGGTCATTTCTAAGATTGGACAGATGGATGGAAAATTCCAGAGTGCTTTGCCAAGCACCTGGCATGATTTGAATGACAGATGATGATTAGAATCACAAAAAGGAACTTGTATTATCACAGGTGACATGTGAAATTGAGGAGATTGGTTATTACAGAATTGGCCAGTTTCTGTTCAGCTATGTTCAGGATCCAAGGACTGCAGTGAATGAAGACACAGCACACAGTGTTTTCTTAGGGGAACTAAGTGAAAGTGGGAGGAAAGGGGAGGAAGTCTTGCTGAGGGTGTAAGGACTCACAGCAGGCTTGAGATGTGTGCTGCTGAGAAGATGCTCACAGCGCAGTTTTAAAGTTGCAGAGGAAATAAGAGATAAGAAACCTTAAAGATAGATTTTTATTTCATTTTCTGACTATACTCAACCACAGCTTCTTTTGGAAGAATGAAAAATCCAGCAGATTTTGGAGTCATTATGATACGTATCACTGTTTTCTAGATAATATTACGCCACCAGGCATCTTGGCTGAATATTTTAAGATCTCAACAGTGCAGACTGTAAGTATCTGTGCTTCAATTAGAATATGCAGAGATTTCACATCTTTCAAAGGGGGTTCGCCAAAGGCTTTCCCGGTCTGCACACACTGCTGTTCTGCCTCTCCTTTGTGTTTTATTGAATCTATTAGAAGAAAAACACGCCTCTCGGTCATCAGAGTTCTTGCTGACAACACCTGTCAGTCTGTCACTCTACTTCTGAGACAGACACTGTAGGGCGGCATTTGGCAGAATTAGAAAGAAAATGGGAAGAAACTTATCTGAGATAATTATTCTCAGAAAAGGAATCATACAACTATTCTTATTTGAAAATAAATTCAAGGAAGTACTTAGGAAGTAAAGATTAGAATGATTATGCCATAAATAGCGATCAATTATGTTAGAAATCATGGTGGATTTTTATTTTTTATTTAATTAATTTAATTTATTTATTTATTTTTAGAGACAGAGTCTCACTTTGTCACCCTCAGTAGAGGGTGGTGGCATCACAGCTCACCTATATAAGAGCAACCTCCAGCTCTTGGGCTTAGGTGATTCTCTTGCCTAAGCCTCCCGAGTAGCTGGGACTACAGGTGTCCGCCACAACCCCTGGCTCTTTTTTGTTGTTGTTGCAGTTTGGCCGGGGCAGGGTTCGATCGCGCCACCTTGGTATATAGGGCCAGTACCCTACCCACTGAGCCACAGGCTCTGCCTCATGGTGGATTTTTAAATATAATTAGAGACATTTTAAATAATCATATGGCTTGCATCAATAACAATATATATACCTTTACCAAATCCATTTGCATTGGAAGGCAAACATTTCATATAAATTATTATATTAATAATTTGTCTAAGAATTTGTCTAATTATTATATAAATAATTTGTCTATAATTTGTCTAATAATGATTCTAGAATATTAAGTGTTTGAATATAGAAATAATTTTTAGATAAGTAATTGGCTTCAGGAAAGCTTTGGGAATTAATCTTATATAGCAGTTTAAAGCTTAGTAAATAAGAGATATGTCCAAGAGTGATGATTTTTAAGGGGTGTGTTTTAGACATTCCTCTTATTTTCTTTTAATTGATTTACCTTTTATTTATTTAGTAAATGGTAATATCCCACTTAATATAATATTTCATGGTATTATCTAAATATAGATAAATTACTTATAAAAAGTACATAGTTAGATTTCACCTTCACTGGTGTAGTGCTCCTTTCCTTAAATCAGACCCTTCCCTCATCAGAGTGATGCTCAGGCCACCCCACACATGCACACACTACACTCACACAGATATTGTGCCTCACGTTTGATTCCTGAAGTTTTCCCTTTTCTCTTGTTTCTGATGTTTACTGTAATTCTTTGAATGTCGTCTTAGATAAGTTGGAGAAATCACTCAGGAAACTTCAACTTTTCCAGATATGAGAAAACACTTCCTCCGTACGAGGAAGGAGAGTGAACAAGTTCACTGGGATTTCTTCCACCAAAACTGTGACAAAATTTCTTATACTTGGTTTTTAGCTTCTTTGTCACATTGTTTGAAGATAAAAAGGTCAACCATGACCTCAAAAAGAAAAAAAATGGAAATTAATGAAAATGAATTTAAAACAATCTGTGACATGATGTTTTTGAAGTGATCATTCAAGAGCCTTTCTTAGGAAACTATCCATAAGTTTTTATTAATTATTAATATTTTTCAATATAGTTAAATATATAGGCATCTTATACAAATTATTCTTGTATTTTATTTCTGACAAAAGAAAATAATGTGTAAAGTACATCAGAGGATTTGATATCTCCTCAAATCAAATATTTATGTCTTTTTGACTACAAATAATTTTTAATTTTGTCTAACTTAATGTAGTAATGCTTTTTCTACAGTTTTGTATGCTTTTTTATTTCTGAATGTGTGCATGTATATGTGTGTGGATATTTATATTTATGTATTTATTCAATTTTTTTTTTTGAGGCTAATATTTACTCTAATGTACAGGCTAGTGTACCATGTCATCTCAGCTTACAGCAACCTCAAAATTCTGAGCTCAAGTGATCCTCTTGTCTCAGCCTCCAGAGTAGCTGGGACTATAGGTGTGCGTCACCACGCCTGGCTAATTTTTTAAATTTTTCTATTTTTATTACAGACAGGATCTCACACTTGCTCAGGCTGGTCTTGAACACCTGAGCTCAAGCAACTCATCTCTTTTGGCCTTCCAGAGGGTTAGGATTACAGGCACAAGCCACTGCACCCGGCCTCAATGTCTTCCTTTTTATATTAAGGAAGTTTTGCAAGATGATAATTACAGTAATAACAATAAATAATTCTAAAATTCACTTAGGGCATGTGATTTCCTGATATTGCTCTATGTCATACATTCTTTATTAAAACAGTGTTGTCAAAAGCAATACTTTCACTGATTTTCTGGGGAAAATATTTCTAAAAAAAAAAGTGTCCCATTAGTTCTAAAAGTACTGTTTTAACATCATCCTTCAAAATCAGACCCATTGCCATATTTCCTTTATTATAATTTTTTTAGGCTTACCTGAAGAAGAAAGATAAAAGATTTCCCTCAAAAGGCTCTGTCAGTGAATGAGAAATCAGGGGAACCATGGGGAAAAGGAGCTAAGAGCTTGTCCTTAAAGATGCTCTTGCTAATTCTAATGTGCACTAGTATTTGGGAATCACTGCTTTTAAGTATGTAGCTTTTTATTGTAAATGTAAACTTCACATCAAATATGCTTTTTCAAGGTAGCTTGTTCATTCAGAAATGGAATTCTATACTCACGTCTTTATATCATCTGAGCATCATTTGTTCTGGATCTGAATTTCCTCTTGTCTATCACAAACAATAGCAGGCTTTCTCTCCCCAAGAATGTTTTACTGAAGTACCTTTTCTAAATATAGTAATTTTGCATAAATTCCCACAGGCACACTTTTCTAGACAGGCATTTTTCATTATTTTTTTTTCCTGAAACTTCTACCTAGACATTTTTTTTAATAGATTTTTCACAGTTCTATCTTGGGGCACCCACAGGAATTGGAGTGGTGAATAAATACTCTTTGTGGGATACAGGTGCTCACTATAGCCTTAAATTAAAACCATGGTTAGCCCATCATTCCACGTACCAGCCACAGGTCCTGACCATTGGGTATTGGCATGAGTAAGCTCAGCTGCTCCCCAGTGGTGTAGAAACTCTCACAAATTAAAACTTTTAACCCTCCAGTTCACTTATTTGCAGGAAACTTTTGTCAGGCACTCTGGAGATGATGCAGTATGCTTCCAGAAACATCTTACAAAATATTACTCACGCAAGACCAAGAATAAGATTAAGCAAATTTGAAGTTTATCATATGCCATGGAAGCTTAGAAGTACCAAGATCTGAGTCAATCTTCAGCTTTCACACTAGCGCTTGGCACAGAATGTTTACTCAACTTATTGGACAATCGTAAAACAGCAGACTACATATGAGTAATTACTATTATCACAAAATGTGAATCCGTTTTCCTTAAGAGATTCTTTAAGAAATGTTAACTGCACTAAGTGGACTGCTGTTCCCTATTTACCTTAGCAAAGGGCTGGGAAAATTATATTTAACACCTGATATATTAAAATGAATATCACATATAGACTCTGATTATTCCGAACCATTGTAATTGACCAACAGTATAAATATCTAACATATACTTGATTTCTATTTCAACTTTCTTCAATAACTTGATCAGAATGTAAAGTCCCATTATCTACTCAGTGCCCAGCAGCTAGGATGAGAGTGGAAGGATCTTCTTGTGATTTTAAATAATCAAGAATAAGAAATACGCTTCACATCAAACATGAAAAAAGTTGTATTTGTTTTAATTTATCGATACATTTACCTTATAGGCATTTATTCTTTGACAAATAAGAGTTTAATTTCTTATGATTCTTATGACCCTAGACATCATTTAAAGTCCACCATTTGAGAGTAAACTTTCTGTCTCAGGAGAAAATATAAAAACAATTTTTGTGTGTGTGTGTGTGGTTTATAGACTAGGAAGCAGAGAAAGATGTGAGGCTGTCGGAGAAACAGTGAATTAAAAAATGACTTTCAAGGAGAACTTTAGAGAAAGGAGGAATAGCGTAGTGGCCATATTTCAGTTTAAACAACAGCATTAAAACAGAATTTCAATTATGAGATCTAATTTTCTAAAGAAAAACATTAATTTTGTTTCAAAAATTACACACAGTAAGTCATCCTTCGCAGGGAGTCCATTTGACAGATGGCGGAAAGACACACATCTGTCTATTGTTCTGATTAGCTCCAACACTATTAATATTTAAGAATGTGTTTTATAATTTTGAAAGGAACAATTACAAGGTACACATACTCTGATAGTTATTGAACCTACATTTTAAGCTCCTCTTCCGATTGTCATAAAGGAAGAGATCTTTGGGACAGCGTTTAACTGCTCATGTTCAGAACATCATCAGAAATGAGTTTTAATGTTTATCTAGAAATCTAGTCAGGCTAGATCTTTAAAAGGGTCAGGCAGAAGTTATTCCCAGTTAACTGGTTTAGCTGAAGTCTTAATAGATGGAATAACTGTGGAGGAAATTTATTCTCAGTATTGAACTTGACATAAGGTTGCCACAATTTCAGGAGCTTCTGCGTAGTATGTGCTTTTGAACAGACATCGTACAGTGTAGCCTTGTAGAGCAAGCAGCTGAAGAGGGGGTTTATGGATCTTGAGGGCTATGGAAAGGAGTCAAATCAGTGAATTTACACGTCTTTATTCTGATACTACCAAACTTCCTGAATTAAGGTCAAGTAAGAATCATTATTTGGCCTCTATCAAATAGAGAGTAATATCTGAACCAGTGTAGAAACATTATAAGCAAAAAACAAGAATAAACCCGTGTGTGACTTTGAGGAGATGACTGTTGGAAAGTATTGCACCAACCTTAAATGTTTGCTGGTTATTTATATCTGCCCTCCTCACTGTGTCTGACCTCTGTACCTTATAGCATGAAAGCTCTCTGTCCCTGTTCACTTGGTGCTGTCCCCTTCCATTGGATAATTCCCACTTATTCCTATGCCTCAGCCCCCATGCCTCTTCGAGTCTCCTTCCCCTGACTGTAGCTGGGGACATCACTATCTTTTACTGCTCCTGGATCTCCCTGCCCATACTCTAAGCAATGTGAAGGCAAAGATCACCCTTTCCTGGGTTTCCATCCTCTGATTTAGTCCAGTGCCAACAGTGTCCTCAGAAGCAGGGAGGGAATGACTATGCTGGGGATGCTCCCAGATCAGATGTGCAGGTCCAGGGCGGAGAAGAGTTTCCGCAGGTCAGGAAAACGCAAGGCACCTGCCACAGTGGAGTACAGTGCACAAGTCCTCATGTTTCAGGATTTTTAAATCCCCTTTCTAGCTTTGGGTTTTAATTTTTACAGTTTGAATGAGAGGAGGAGATGTAGGGCAGAGGTCTTAAGAGAAGCCACAACCTGCCTTGACAGAGTTGTTTCTGGAGACCAGACAGGCAACACGAGACAAGGACACCTTTTCTCTCATTTTATAAGTGTGTTTTATAGTTTTTAATCTTTTTGTGTTAGAATCTTTAAGGGCAGACATTTTCTTCCTTGCAGTAGTTGGGGTCAAGGTGAAAGGAATGTAAAACCGATCAATAGTAGCATATAAACATGAGCGCGTCAGACGTGGCTTTCATTGACCACTCCGGGCAGAGTCAAACATTTAGTGCCTTGTAATGTCAGTCTGTCTGAATAGAAATAAATTACATTTAATTCTATGCTTTTCCCTCTGCCTTAGAAATATATCTGAATATTTGTTTACCTGTGGGTTTATCTAGAAAGGGAGAGAGAAAGAGAGTGCCCTTTCTTACTTTTTCTGATAGGCAAATCTGGTGACCAAACAGAATTATAAATTATATGGTCGAGGTCTTTAGTAGCTGTCGACTCACACCTTCTCACCTCACCAAAGGTCCAGCTGATTGGTCTGAAAGATATTCAGGGAAAAGTGGGGAAAAAAAATAGAGTGTAATTCATGCTCATAAACAGAAATGAGTTTTGTTCGTTAAAATATTGTGCTAATCCCAGACTTTGACATGTATTTCAAGGGTCCCACGTGAAACGGAGTTCTGAGGTTGATGTGACTTTCAGATCCCCACCCCATTCGCAGTTATTTATAATCTGTAAAGGGTCAAGTGTCTGCTGAAAGGCCACGCAGCAGTGCTCGCCTCTGCACATAAATCATAAATGACATTTTTTTTCCCTTTCATAAGACTAATAGACTTCAGGTCTATAGTTGCGAGATAATGCTTTTCAAATCTCCAGTCTCACACCGTAACCACCAAAGGGAGGAAAAGAAACGAAAGACTCTGAGACATGGAGAGGAAGGGGGGGGCGGGTGAGGGGTGTCTGTGTGAGACGAGGGTGATGCTGGCACCACCTCTGCAATCCTGCGGGCGCCAGCACTGTCCCTCAACCCACAGTTTGTGCTACGAGCATTAGACTGTGTGAGATAAAACTCCATGGAGAGCCGTTCTGACATGGGACAAAACAACATTGAGAGCCCTGGAAGGTGTGACTCGGACAGTGTTGTCACCAATCTCTACTCCTGGGCTCAGCATCTGAGATATTTAGCAGAGGAACCTAAAATGCCACTCCATTTAATTAACTTGTTAGAGATAAGGTGAGCAGAAACCACTGTGGGAGCATATTTTGTAAGCTAAAGGACACACAGGACAGACAAGCATACTCTATTTATGGAAATACTGCAGTGGTTTTAAATGAAGTAATATTTTCCTCATTACCAAATAACACATAGTAATGAGAAAAGTCGATACTTTTTTGAAGTTGGGTTGACAGTATGGTTTGAGCAGAAGTAAACATTAAAAATAAAGGCATCTCCCTATAAAACACAAATTGGGTATTTGATTTTAGAAAATGTGTTTTACCATCCTGAGCCTCAGCTGTTATGAAGATTGGAAAAGATAATTTTTTAAAACACTCTGTAGGATGAGAGACGTATAATAAATGCTCAATGTAAAATTAAAGCTACCTGATAAATCTTTAAGCAAGAGAATAAGTTTAGCTATACCGTATTTTAAAAGATTAGTATAAGCTGTAAACATCATGAATCATACCATGCTATCAGACAACTTCCAATGCAAAGAATAGATTTAGATGTAAAGTCAAGTGATTTAGAACCAAAACAAATTTGTTTATTTCTTAATGCACCCCAAAATGACACTAGAAATCCCCGAGGATATATCTGTTTCTCTGCAATGTAATTCCTTTGTATCGTCCCTACAAGAGCTGCACCAAAACAAAAGAAATGTTATTTCAAAGAGTTTAAATGTTATACAATTTGGAAAGAACTATTCATCTCTTGAGTGATCCTTTTCAAGAGGAAAGGGAATTATTTAGTTGATCTCTTGAGTGTATTTTAGCCTTATATTTGGATACCAATCAGTTCGTAATTATCTAAGAATCTGTTAGATCTACTGACCCCCAAATCAGGCTTTCCTGGAACTCTGATTTCACATTCCTTTAAGACTGTAATCTCTATTTTAGTAACTGTGGTTCTTTCATCATGGTTGAGGTTATATGAGAGAGATGTTTTCACATTCCAGAAAGTTGACTGTGTTTTGTAGTATAATTTTTGCAGTGTGTGTTACCTATTAAAAATCTGGGCTAGACTATTTTTAAAATGTCTACCTATATCTTAGATATTGATTTAAGAAATGGTAATAACCAAGTCAATGGCATTTCCATGTACTAACTGTTACATGACAGCATTGTCAGCATGGAGGGTATTATACATCTCTCACTGGTCCCATGAGACCCTTTTTGAAAGCTGTCAGGCTAAATGCAGGAAACTGTTTTGCTTGCTGTATGGAATCCCTGCAGTTGCTGACTGCACCCTGGCAGCAGAGTGTGTGCTGGCATTGGCCTTCTCTCCTGGGTACAATGTTTTGAGCATTTAAATTCTTGAAATAGAATGGATCTGTTCCAAGAGCCATGACTGGTACAGGTAGTATAAGTTTATTAGAGAGACTGGGGTTTGCCCTTAGTCCTGAAAGAACTATTACTTAAGTCTTAAACAACCTTTAGTGTTGTATGAAGTCTAAAGGATTCATATTATGCTGATAGTACTGTGGTCACAAGAAGCTGAGTGCAGTGGCGTGAACGCAGAATGCATGATGTAAGCTACCCAGGTAAAGCTTAATGTGATGCTGTTAGCAAAGCAAATCAAAGTTAGGTACATATATATACATATAAAACTATGTTCATATTTAGGCAATTTCATATTGAGGGTTTCATATGTACTGATATATCTCTATTGTATGAAAACTATCATTTTGGCAATATTTACAAAAATCTATATTAAGATGCCTCCTTTTGGCACAAGATGGCACTTTAACTTCAGAGATCCAGTATGATCTCAATGAGCCTTCTCATTGCAAATGGAAAACATGTAGTACTTCATCCTCTGAAAGCAGAAACCAGAGCGAGAACCAGGCACAGAAAATCAGAGCATAGTTGTGCAATGAAAAGGTGTTTACGTTAAAATGTAAGGAAGGGTGCGCAATGATCTTTTGTTTAAGAAGTTTGAAAATTAAAAGGTGAGTTAATGTGATTTTGCATGTAAACATAGGGCGACTCCAGATATATTTTTCATTTTAAAACTCATATAATTCTTCATCAATGTCATTTCCATGAATCACGTTTAAGATACTCTGTTGTGAATTAAAAAAAAAAAATTCCGTGATTGTGTTTGTATTATGTTACCTGATCAGTTACTGGTAGTCTCACTGACGTCACTGCAATTGCTGCTGCTGTTTGGATGTGTCTGTGTGTGTGTGTGTGTGTGTGTGTGTGTGTGTGTCTGTGTGTGTGTCTGTGTGCGTGTGTGTGTGTGTGTCTGTGTGTGTGTGTGTCTGTGTGCGTGTGTCTGTGTACCTGTATGTATGCATTTACCTTTTATAAAGAATGGCGATTCTGTTCCCTAGAGATCCCTTTGGGATTTTACTATTCTCATTCACATGCATGGTAATGCTTTGGATCAATGCCCCCTATTACTGGGTCTCCATTGTCTGGTGGTATTTGGCATCCTGTAGAGAAGGAGCCTTGAGCGGTGCTGAATTTAAGATGCACACGCTTGTCAGAGTTGCTGTGGCCCTTCTCACTTTCATACTTAGCTGAAAGCATTGTTAGCTCGTAGTGTTAAACATGCTTCATTTTCCTGAATGATTTGAGACAGGATATTTAAAATTTGGGGGACAAGTTTCTCATACGCCTCTGTTTGGTACTATCCATGATTTCAAGACCACTGTTACTAAGGAAATGACAGGTTAAGAAAGGTGAAATAGCATGGTTGGAATTTTTGTAAAATATATGCTTATTTTACATCACTGTTAAGAAGCATATAAAACAAAAATATGGTAGGATCATAGATTAAAATTATTTGAGGACATGTAATGATCACAATAAAACTTTATCTGTTGTTTATATAGTGCATAAAGGTTTACTGAGCATTTTCATATGTATATATGCTTTCTTTCTTCTAAAGTATTAAATCTGCTATTTAATGAATGAAAATTATATTCTGATGTATCCATTTACAAGTAGGTTTACAATTTTTGACCTATCTACCTCTGGGGTCCTTAACTGAAACAACTGAGTTCACTCTTGGTAATTTTAGCAGAAAGGGGTTTGTGATATTTCATAACCTCAGGGATTTTGCCGTGGCTAGGGAAGCTAGGCTCAGATGTGGCACTCAGAGCAAAGCCATCAGCAGCAACACCCCCCACAACCCAGGACTGTGCTGCCAACAGCTTCTGCTCTGAGCTGGTCACTGTGGATGACCCGGGAGCTATCCCAGATGGAGCAGGACCTCACCTCCCACACCCCGGGGTCCAGTGATGAGCCTCCCACCCAGTGATGAGCTCATCTCACTCCTGCTCACATTTACTTTTCAGAAAGTCAAGTAGGGTGCGTAAAACTCCAACCACATGACAGCATCCTGGAAGCGAGGGAATCTGGGAAGCAGTGTTTTCTCCTTAGAAAAGTAGGTGCACAATGTGGGAACTGTCACGATATACAAAGTGGGTTTCAAAAAGTTTGGGGCAGACGTGAACTTTATGTGACTAAAAATGATTACTCTGTTATTTCAGAAACAAAACTCAGACATTTTGAGGTTCAATTCTTTTTAAGGAACATCAATCACGTCAGCCCTGAAGTTGTGAATATATTCAAAATTATAATATTTTAATATTTAAATTACCTGTATTGTTCAGATCCCTTGGGAAATCTCCGCACTATCTAAGCTTATTTCTATGTATTAGACATACTCATTTAAAAATGTGAAACTTCAGTTTCATTTTAGTAGAGATATGATCATTATGTATCCCTAAGGCTAGAAGAATTTTGGGCATAGACAAAATCAGTTGGCTGTAGCACCAGAGAGGGGAAAAAAGAAAGAAAATTTAAAAAAAGAAAATTTCTTGCTGAAGTGCTTGTGCTGGTGTTTCATAAGGAAGTTTTATTTTAAGGAAATGATCTTATGACAGTAGATCTTACCTAGAGAAAAAATAGCCTTAAATCCCACACATTTCTAGTTCAAACAGAACCAGTGCTACTTACCAATTTGGGGTGATTGTTTCCAAATCTTAAGTTGTTACAGTCCTCCCTCACAATTTCTTCCATACCCCCATACAAGGATGGCCACTGAGGTCCTCCACTCCCCCGGGCTTAGTAAAGTCAGGTGTTTTCTTTATGTGACTTTACTCGGTCTCCTACTGGGGGGGTTCCACGTAGAGTATAAGAAGCACCTTGGAGGTGAATTTCACGATATGATTGACTGTTATGCTTTCTTTAAAATTATAAAACTCTATTGACTGTATGTATCTTTTGTAGCCACTTCTACCTCTGACTATTCCTTAAGTACCAAATGTTATCACTGGCAGAAAAATCCATGCAACAAATATATGCAAAAAGAAAATGTTCTGATTCAGAGGTTGGAGAGGAATTAGATGTAGCTTGTGATTAAAGAGCCTCATGGATTGGAACCAGTGTCTCAGTGCTACCAGAAATCTTTTTGCTTTTATTATCTTCACTCATATTAATTTCATAGACAGTCTTTGTCACTGTGGCAAAGATGATTGGTGACCCAACTTTCGTTCCCTCCAGTCATTCTAAGGGGAAAAGGTATTCTACACCCGACAAGCCTCTTGCCCATCTCAGAGAGCAATGCTATTGAACATATTGGGATTACTTGCCAGTGGATTATTAACCATTAACAGCAGTCTAGAGCATTAGGCTTTCTGGACCTATGCCAGATGACCATCTCTACATCCTGGGGAAGAGATTATGATGAATGCAAACCATACTAGGACCGCAAGAAATGGAGGAAACCATTTTAAGAAAGGGGGCTACTGTTCATAAAACAGCAGGAAGAGACCCCCACAAAGTTTCTCCAAGTTCTACCTTCCAGGCTCCTCTCATTCTGTAGACTCTGGTGAGTCTGGTTTCTGCTCAGATGCTGCAATGGTCTTAAGTTTTGGCAGCTTAGAATAACAAATAATATAATAACAACCTGGACATTCCAGTGGCTCTAAACTGCTGCCAGTCAATTCAGCAAGTAGCTTAATATTTTTTCATAGATTTTTTGGGAAGGTGTTTATAAAGGACAAAGAGGCAATGTGGATCATAATCATATAATACTCATTAAACACTTATGAAGGAGAGCATCAGAAGAGAGGAACATTCGTTTTACTGCCGCTGCTGTGTATTTTATGGCTTTTATCATCCATCTTCTTTCTCCCAACCAAACACAAGATTATGCTAGGTCTCCTTCTTTAAGCACCATTTTAATGATTGCATTCAAAGAAGATGGTGAAAATGTCAAGGGGGAATCCACAGATACCGTGTTGGTGCACATTTAGTTGATACAAGATCTTACCAGTCCGTCCTTACTTGTCTGCAGAAGCCATTCACACATATGTCTCTGACATGGGACAGTCCAGGTATCAGTGTCCGGTGGTTGGTTAACATTGAAAAAATACTGCTTGGAGCCAGGTGCAATGTGCATGCCTATAATCCTAGCACTCTGGGAGGCTAGGGTCGGTGGATTGCTCAAACTCAGGTGTTTGAGACCAGCTTGAGCAAGAGTGAGACGCCATCTCTACTAAAATAGAAAAACTAGCTGAGTGTAATGGCAGATGCCTGTAGTCCCAGCTACTCAAGAGGCTGAGGCAAAAGGATCTCTTGAGCCTAGGAGTTTGAGGTTGCTGTGAGCTACAATAATGCCACTGCACTCAACCCCAGGGCGATGGAGTGAGACTCTGTCTCATAAAATAATAAATAAATAAATACTGCTTGGTATATAATTGCATTAAGATAATCAATCACTTCTGTTCCTAAGAAAAAACCAGCACAGATGATAATTAATGAAGCATGTCTTAGAATTAAGTACCTTCCGTGATCATTTCATTCCATGACAACCTGCCATATAGTCTTAGAAGTAACATTTACAACTCTCTCTGTTCTTTGCCTGTGTACCTTTATCTGCTATGAGTTTGTAACACGCATTTTAAAACTAGTTTTAAAAAGATAGTGTATGTGGGTATGTTTAGAAGGCAAATATGCTTTCAAAGTTTCTATTGAAAAACTGTAGGCTTCTTTGAGAAAGTTAAAAGCAAATCATTGTGCCATGTTCACCGCTGAATTCTTAGCTCTTAGTATACTATCTAGTCCATGATAGTATTTTAGTATATATTTACAAAATAAATGAACCCTTATATTTATTTCTTTATTAACATAACATCATGGACATGGAGGGTTCTTTGTGTTTCTTTGAGGTCTTTGGAAAAAAATATACAAGCCTCAGAATTTCCATGGCTCGCTTCAGACTCATTCTTTTTGTTGTTGTTGTTGTTGTTGTTTTTCATTTTTTTTTTAATTGTTAAATCATAGCTATGTACATTTGTGCAATCGCCTGTACCCATTCTAAAATGCACCATAGATGTGGCCCCACCCATTACCCTCTCTCCACCAAAACCTCTCTCCTCCCTTCCCCTTCCTTGGCCCTTTCCCCATATTCTTGTGCTATAGTAGGGTTATAGCCTTCATGTGAAAGCTATAATTTAGCTTCATAGTAGGGCTGACTACGTTGGATACTTTTTCTTCCATTCCTGAGATACTTTGCTAAGAAGAATATGTTCCAGCTCCATCCATGTAAACATGAAAGAGGTAAAGTCTCCATCTTTCTTTAAGGCTGCATAGTATTCCATGGTATACATGTACCACAATTGGTCCAGTATTTCACTTCCGAGAATCACAGTCGACAGAGACCTTTCTGATTCACCTGTGCAAGTCTCAACTTGCCAAGCTTATAGGTGTTGCTAGGAGGGCTTCTGTTGTTACTATCTGCACAGATTTTGCCTTTCTTGACTTTTGTGTATCTCAAAACTCCTACATATATTTAAGGTCAGTGCAACAGTACCATTCTGAGACTAGGAGCAGACATCTGCCCATCCTGCTCAAACTCTTCATCTCTAGACTCTAAAGTTCACTGATTGTTTTCAGATTTTTTCACTAATGTCCATTGTTCTTCCATAAGAATCTGGGTTCAATGGGTAGTTTAAGAATCAGAAGAGAGATGATCTAAGTCTGTTTAGCCCAACTACTTTTATCATTGGAGATACTGATTTAGTAAATTTAAAAGAAATACATTCTTTTGTCTGGGTCATCTTGACGAGCATAACATTATTTTTGATTCAT
Source organism: Loris lydekkerianus (assembly GCA_963574355.1). Classification (NCBI taxonomy): domain Eukaryota; kingdom Metazoa; phylum Chordata; class Mammalia; order Primates; family Lorisidae; genus Loris; species Loris lydekkerianus. The sequence goes on along the minus strand of CAUYPK010020202.1, from coordinate 3,605 downwards.
GACACATATTGAGCCAAAATACACTTGCTATCTGAATGATTAAATAATAAAATGACCTTGGTTCTTCTTTCACTAAGTAAACCATCTGTAGAGGAAAAATGCCATATGTAGAATGAAACAAGCTGTGACACCTTTTCCTTCCCCAAATCCAAATTTAGATAATGATAAATAAACTTTAAAGACGAATATTTTATACTCTCAAAGCTGCTTAAATCTATTATTCCTTGGAGGCATATTTGAGCTCCTTCTCTATGTCAGCCTAATTATTTCCTACTTAACATTCAGCCATTGCTTTTTATCTCAAAATTTGTACATCATATTTTACTGAGTATATGTAACCAAAGATATTCCTGAATAATTTTGAACATAATACATACAACCTGTTCTTATGCTAGCTCTGTGAACTTTGACTTGGAATATCTTTCCAGGGTTGAATAATATAATATTTAAGTAAATACAATGTCACTTTGAGTTTAACATGACAATGAAAATATTGCTATCAAATTTTAGATCCCTTGGCCTATTTTTCTGACAATCCCTCTGATTCTTTTTCTTTTTTCAAATTCTGGCAAATGTCTCAAAGCAAGTCAAATAGATGTCAAGCTTATAGTTCACACTGACAACCATTGAGAGAAACAGTCTACTCCGCAATGTAACATCAGACCTGTTGTTGCAGAAATTTTGATTTTCTTTTCCCTTTTTTTTAAGAATAAGGAGAAACATAACTCCTAGTTTCAAGTTACCATTTTTAACCATTTATTTTCTAACATATATCTCTTTTTAAAATACAGATAATGTAAGAGTATTTTAAAGAAAACAGTAAGATACACCTATAGAACAAGAGTTTTTCTTTTTTTTTAATGAGGCATGGAATTTAAAATTATAGAAACATCAGATATCATTTAATTTTAGACTATAAATTAGCTCATCCTAAGGATTTATGCTATAATAATAAAATGACATGATCAGTTTAGAGATAATTTTTATTATTACTTTTAATAGAAACCATATCAGGATCCAGTGCACAAAAAGGAAACCATACTAATCATTGTAACAGAAAATGAAGGTGATGACTTGGTAATAAATGTGTTGAAAGTATTTATAGACACCCAGGAGTACTGTGATGATGTTGAATTGCTAAAAGCAAAGAGAAATTTTCACCTGGGAGTCAAAGGTAAAATTCCCAATTTTAAAATATTTTGAATTCAGAATATTATATTAGAATAATTATTGGATTATTAGATTATTAGAATTTAGGAGCTTAAGAGGTTCTCTGGAGGTGGACCCAGACCTTGAAGTTACAGCATAGTTGGTTCCGATGACCCTGAAAAAATGTAATGTAGCTAGTTCTTCAATTCTAGTAAATAACTGGATGTTAAAAAAAAAATACTGAAACTGTTACTGCCAATGAACTATTTAATAACAGGAAAAGGCAAATCTAATTAATATTTTACTGCTTCTGCCTTCCTTCTGGTGCTCCATATTTGAGAACCTAACAAGAAGTTAAGTGGCAAAGCAGAAGAGTCATTCAAAGATTCCTACACTCCCCCCACCCTTCGGCTCCCCCCACAGCGTCACAACCAGCGGGAGGAGGGTGGGTTTCAGGCTGACATCAGAGCAATAGATTAATAACTTCTCAGAAACTACCAAGGGGAAAAAGCAGGTATCTTCTTATAGTGTTTTCTATAAATTTGATCCCTTTCCTTCTTCCTTATTGCCATTGAGTGAATTCAAACTTCATACTTACGTTCTAGAAAGCACAATAGTTTAATTAATCTTCCTTTATTCCATCACACCATATCTGATCCATTGTCCACACTAATGCTTGAGTAATCGTTACAAAGCACATGCTCATCCATGTCATTCCCCTGCACAGTGTGTGTGTATTTGTTTGTTTTTCAGCCTGATATTTATGCTGCTGGTTGGGCCATGCTTTTGTGCCAGGTCTTCAAGCCAATAAATTCTGGGTCTTTCTTGGTAATATTATGTTCTCTACTGAGATGCAAGACTGTGCCTTTGGGTCTTTACTCATTGAACTCTGTCCCCAGCCTTCTTAAAACAGAAATGTTTTTGCAAATAAAGAGAAGTCACTTTTTAGAAACTGTGAAAAAGCTTTGCATCCATTGTATTTCAGCATCAACTCTCCTATATCTAAAACTATATGAAAATAATAAACTTAAAATGGTTCTCCCCCATTTCCTCTTGAGAAAACCTATTCCTTTCAGATTTATACACATCTGCCTTTCATGATGACATGGGAGGTGGCTTCTCCTGTTTTCCTGTGTTGTGGTCTGTAGTCCTGTGTTTTGATTCCTTTGCCAAACTTGTTGGAGTTCATGTCAAAAAAGGAGAGGAGATTATGGATCACTTTCGTATTTTGATCTTTCAACTTATATGGAGGTGTTCCATGCTCGTGTTGACATAATTTTGGCCAAGGTTGATGTAATTATCCTCCCAACCAAAAGGTGCATAATTTTTCTCCTTTTCAATCTTCTACTCTATATTTACCATATATACTCGAATATAAGCCGATTTTTTTGGGCACAACATTTGTGCCGAAAAACCTGAACTCGGCACAAATTTTGTGCCCAAAAAACTTGGCTTATACTCGAGTATATATGGTATCTTAATTATCTCAAGTTAAAAAAAAATTTTCAGCAGATGAAGAAAAAAAGGTTCAGCCAGTATTGTTGAAAAGTATTTGTCTCATTTTCATTGCTTGTATTTTAAATTTGCAAGCTCAAGAAGGTCCTTGTAAGGCATATCTGCTTTGTTCTTTGTAGCAAAGGGGAAACCTTTGTGTAAAGTACACTTTCTTGTATTAAAATATTGATAAAAAGAAATAATGATAATGAAAACATCTGCTCCTCGTTGCTCATGATGTGAGATTTATTTTCAAAATACAACTAGACTTGAATGGTAGATTTATTTTTAGATCTCTTAAGTGTTCTCCATATATCTTTTCAAAAGGAATGTATTAATTTGCATTCCCACCAGCAGTGCAAAAGTATTCCCTTTTCTCCACATCCACGCCAACATCTCTGGTCTTAGGATTTTATGGTATAGGCTAGTCTCACTGGAGTTCCTCTACTGGGCATATACCCAGAAGACCAAAAATCAAATCATAACAAAGATATTTGTACCAGAATGTTTATTGCAGCCCTGTTCATAACTGCTAAGTCATAGAAAAAGCCCAAATGCCCATCGATCCACGAATGGATTAATAAATTATGGTATATGTACACCATGGAACACTATGCAGCCTTAAATAAAGAGACTTTACCTCTTTCATGTTTACATGGATGGAGCTGGAACATATTCTTCTTAGTAAAGTATCTCAAGAATGGAAGAAAAAGTACCCAATGTACTCACCCCTACTATGAAACTAATTTAGGACCTTCACATGAAAGCTATAACCCAGTTACAACCTAAGAATTGGGGGAAGGTAGAATGTGTGGGGAGGGTGGGGGGAGGTGGGTAGAGGGAGGGAGTTTGATAGGATTACATCTGCCATGCATCTTACAAGGGTATATGTGAAACTTAGTAAATGTGGAATGTAAATGTCTTAGCAAAATAAGTAAGAAAATGCCAGGCAGGCTATGTTA
>CAUYPK010020201.1:0-18573 GCA_963574355.1 Loris lydekkerianus | reverse complement strand
TAACCTGGTTTATTGTACCCTCAATGAATCCCCAAAAATAAAAAATAAAGAAATGAAAAAAACAAAAAAAACAAAAAAAAAGCCGTGACATGTTAAGTCTGTAGAAGTGACCTAGCTTCATCCCTAAAAGTCCTGGACTGGACAAAAGGCACTCTTGTCACATTTCAAAATCCCCAAGCACCAAACCCCAGCAATTATGCAGTTTAAATTAAACACAGAGTAGTGTGAATTCTACCAAACCAATGAAAAACTGTACAACTTTGTTCACTTTGTTCAGTCCTAGGATTCTGTGGTATGGAATATGTATGGTGTGAGAGTGTATGCAGACTCCTTTTGAACCATATTCATAAGAAAGAGTAGCATCTGGACAATTCATTACATGACTGTATATTTAATCATTTTACTCTTTATACCACATATGCAGTCACCAGTATAGTAATCATATTAATAAATCAAAAAGTAAATTAAAACCACCAAATTTTACAAAACATTTTGGTTCAGCAATAAAATCAGTGACAGCAAATAAATGTCAACAAATCTGATGTTGCAAGGAATAATCTTATCATTAAACTGGAGTGCCTCTCTCACTCCCTCTCTCCTTCTAAAATATGAAACAATTACTTTTTTTGTCTCTCTTAACTCCAGCTACCCAATGAACCTTGGGAGAAGGGCATTCTTTCTTCCTGTAGGATGCCATGCCATCTCTCTGCTCTCTTCTCCCTATTTCTCTCTGTCTCCTTCCCTATGCCTCTCTCATTCCCTCTCTCCTTCTAAAATATAAAACATTAACCTGGAATGCTTAACATAACTCTGCCCCCAGTAATCAACACACAAAATTGGTATTTAAAAGTAAAAAAGGTACTGTTAACTTTAGTAAATAACTAAACTGAGTACACAGGTAGAAACACATATAATCTTAATACTACTTGTTAAGGATACTGATTAAAATTGAATGTAAAACTAACTCAGAGTCATTGCATTTAATAATAACTGTATATTATACCTATTTGACATTGCATAACCATTCTGTATCTCTCTATCTTCATCTACAAACTAAGGTAGACAAATTAATCAGTGGTAAACTTACTTTCGGTCATGGCCTCCTCTGACAATCACTAAATGCTAAAGCCCATCTCCTCAGAAAGGCACAAATACAAATATACATACAAAATTTACCCACAGTTTCAAGGTGTTCAAAAACTCCCTAAAGCCCATTAATGAATTCCAAGACATACAAAAAAGCTCAAGTTAGGAATCTCTAAATTAGCTTGACCTTCAAGTTACCTCCACATCTAAAAAATATGATTCTATGAATCTGAAACAAAATACTGTACCAAGATCTTAAAATAAAATTGAGATTTAAAAATACTCCAGCTGAAAGAGCAAGCAATTCAGAGAAAAGATATAAGAATTTACATACGTACATCTATGCATCTGTATAATTTGGAGAGACAGACAAGAGTTCTTCGAACTGTAGGATACCACATTCCATGAAGATCTGCTGGAGAAATTGTGGTCTGTGGTCTAGGATTGAGGGATTCTGTTGAACCTAAAAGCCAAACATAAAAGAAGACACATTTCACACATGTAGGTGTTTGTCTTACAGTAATTTATATGGCAAACATAAACTATTTTATTCTTATTAGCTATCAACAGCTGGGGCATCAGTTTATTCCAGTCTCACCTTTAATTAAGAACGTGTTATAAGAAATCTAAGTCAGTCACAGGTGATATTTAACACAATAAATGAGAACACACATGAATAGATACATATATACAGTCTAGCTTCACATATGTAATCAGCCCAAACTGCTTCTCCCAATCTGTTATCAATAATCTTTATGAAATAAATTAAAAGCACACTCCTATTATACAGCACAGTCATTAAAAAGGAGGCAGATCTGAATGAAATCACATGGAGCAAGGAAGAGCCACTAGATGTCAGGAATGACAAAAAAGCAAAGCAATTTCAAAGCAATTTTAAATAGGAAGATTAATGTAAGCCTGTCTGTCTGTCAGTCAGCCTGTCTTCTGTGTTCTGAGTTATATCACTTGCAAGTCTAATTAGTATACCCAATTCCCGAGTGAAGAGAACTGGCCTCCCCCCACTCCCGTCAGAACAGGCAGCCTCTGAAGAATGTGAGAAGGAGCAAGTGTGGAGGGTCGTTAAGCAGACAGTCACTTCTATAAGCAAAGCACAATAACTTCAGGGTCAAGGGACCAGATTTCACATGAGACACAAATGTGGAGTTGGTCTAAAACTTAGGGACAAGAGGGGATACTGAAATATGGACTGGGTATTAGAGGACACTGGGAAATTTATTAAATTTTTAGTGTGATAAAGATCTATGGTTATAAAAGAGATGTCTTTATTTTTGGAAATAATGGAATACTCAAAGGTGAGTGTGAGTGATGTCATTAATATATTTTTACAATGATTAGCAAAAAAATTACATATGTATATCCAAGGTCTGACAATTAAGTTCATAAACTCATAGAAAAAGTGCTACATACTTCATTGTTGAGTTTACTACAGTCACCTTCAGGGTACTCCCCCCTTGGGAAGCTATGCACTGAGCTACGTCAGTGTCTACTCCATGCTTCAAAGCAGTTTTGCAACTCTTTTTCTGGAATGACCATCAGAGCCATCATCACAGGAAGGCTTAACAATTTCTTGAACTTGTCACCTTGCACTTACTTTGACATCACTGTACAAACTATTCAGTGTGGTTTCATGATCTTGGTACATCGGTATCTCACAAATACGTTCGCGTCAGGCTGTGGTTGTGTCTTATTGAATGGCATTCATTATTATTGTTGCAGGTTTCTGTGTGCCATATAATGACAGCTCTGATGGCCATTCCAGAAAAAGAGTTCCAAAATGTCTTTGAAGGGTTGACTAGATCCTGGTGTTGGTACACAGCTTCTCAAGGGGAGTGCTTCGAAGGTGACTGCAGCGATAGTCAACCATGAGGTATGTGGCAGTTTTTCTAGGATGAGTTTGCAAACTTAATTGTCAGATTTCATATAACATGATAAAATATTAAGTCTTAAATCCACGAAGTGGGTATGTGTGTTCATTGTATATTTCTTTCCACTTTTTATATATTTGGAATTTTTTTTTTTTTGAGACAGAGCCTCAAGCTGTCGCCCTGGATAGAGTGCTGTGGCATCACAACTCATAGCAACTTCCAACTCCTGGGCTTAAGCGATTCTCTTGCCTCCCAAGTAGCTAGTACTACAGGTGCCCGCCACAATGCCCAGCTATTTTTGGTTGTAGTTGGCATTGTTGTTTGGCAGGCCCGGGCTGGATTCGAACCTGCCAGCTCCAGTGTATGTGGCTGGCCCCTTAGCTGCTTGAGCTACAGGTGCCAAGCCATGGAATTGTTTTAGTAACAAAAAATAAAAATGTATTCATGATATACTGGTAATAAGTTACAGAAAAAATATAATTCCTTTTTTAAAAAAGAGCCAGATCTGCATATGCTTTAAAAAAGACTTAGAGATTGTGTGGCATAGATTTGAGGGGAAAAGACAGGGTTGGGGAAATGCTGAATTAGTTCTTTCACTTTGTAGTTTTGTAAGCTCTTTTTTAAAAAAGCAAGTAATACTTGTATAATTTTTTTTTTTTTGCAGTTTTGGTCGGGACCGGGCTTGAACCTGCCACCCCTAGTATATGAGGCCAGTGCCCTACTCCTTGAGCCATAGGTGCTGCCCTACTTGTATAATTTTTAAATTTCTTTCATAAAGCCTTAGTAAACTAAAATCAACTTTAAATGACATTTCTTAAAAAAGAATAAACTAAACAAATTATATCTAAGAATAGGAGATTTATTTACAGTTTTCCTAAGGATTATGGTATCTACAGGATCCCTCCTTCAAAAGAGAAAGTCAAAAGAGTACCCCCAAATAAAAGTTTAGAGAAACAAATGTGTTTAAGTACTTTAAAGACAGAAGTCAGCTTGGGTTCACTTCTTCCTTTCCTGCCTGAGAGTGGCTTCTGCAGCACATCAACTCAAGGCAGGTGTCTCCTGGCTGCCCCTTCCGAAGAGCAGAGCAAATCCCAGGACCAGGGCTTCTCCCGCAGCCACCCTGCACATCTGCCTCCTCCATCCTTTGTGGCCTCCACCATCCTCTACAGGCTCCCTTCCCCCTCACTTACTCTACACAGAGACTAAACCCTTTTCTTCTTGAAGGTACTGATAATCAGTCTCTTCACAGAACGGCCCCTCTACCAGTGTGCCCTGACACATCATCCTACTCCGTGTTTAAAGCCTTCCTTTCAAAAACTTCTCCTTCCTAACATACCTGGGACCAGAGAAGTGATTGTACTCTTTTTGGTTTTGGTTCCCTTCCTATCTGATTCTGAATCTTGCTTTCTACCCTAAGTTCTATCATGATTCTAGTAACACCAATAAGCATATGAAAGGATGATCAGATGGTCATCCTTGACCTTCTCGCCTCCAAAGACTTTCGCTTCCACCTTCCATCCCTACCCCAGAGGCAGACTTTCTTGTTTCTGTCAGAATACCGTTCATTTTACTTTCTACAGATTTTCTTCTTACTCCAAACTATTCTACCATGTAAGTATTAAAACATGGCATCCCACTCTCTACCCACAAAGTTGTCAGGATTTCATCCTTCTCACCTGTTTACTCCAACTACCCTGCCAACCCCTCCCCCTCTGGCTTCATTCACACTCACTCATCTGCTTCTGAATTCCCCAAAGTAGCCACACCGTCTTCTACTCCTGAATGACCACCTTCATGCTATTCTGTCTTTTTTTTTTTTTTTTTTTTTTTTTTAGACAGAGTCTCACTCTGGTAGAGTTGCCCTTGGTAGAGTGCTATGGCGTCACAGCTCACAGCAACCTCAAACTCTTAGGCTTAAAGCAATTCTCTTGCCTCAGCCTTCCAAGTAGCTGGGACTACAGGCGCCCACCACAACACCCAGCTATTTTTTGTTGCAGTTGTCATTGTTGTTTAGGTGGCCCGGGCTGGGTTCGAACCCACCACCCTTGGCATATGTGGCTGACGCCGTAACCACTGTGCTACAGGCGCCAAGCCTATGCTATTCTGTCTTAAACAATGTTACTTCACCTGCCTCTCTCACATTCTTTTCAAAAACACACTGCTGCTTTCTGATATCATACCTCACACTGAGCCCACCTTCCTGTACACAAAGCTGATTTCCATTCATAACTTCCATGCCCCATGTACACGGCCCAGGAGTGCCCTGTGCGTACCCCTCAGTCTCTCACTCACCACTAAATTATGCCTCTGGCTTGGCAATCTTCCCCCATAAAGTGTGGCAAAGTTGTTTTTCATGCTTTGGATATGACAAGTCCTGAATAAAAGTTTACTAAACTGAATGAACGAATGCTGGCAGTTAAGACATCATAACATACCAGATTTTGTCAGACTGTTAGACTCTCCTTCTTCTAACTGAACATCTGAAAAGGAAGCTTCTGAAGGTACCTTCTTCTGTTCATCTTTTAAACTCTGTGCAATTTGCTGATAGAGAAATCAGAAGGAACATTATAGTTTTCAGCAGTGTTTGACAATACAAACATGTTCTTTCTACTATTGTAAGTTTCAAAAAGAAATGCTAATTATTAAACTAAATTAGGACTAATTAAGAGAACTACGTTGAAAACAATTCATGGAAATGAAACGATTAAATTAGTATGAGGTATTGCTACTCTCATAAACAAAAACACAGCGTTTTCACCTCATTTCAGAATGGGGTCAAATATACAAGCCTCATAAAGAATCATACTTTTCAACTCCAAGTGTAGAAACAAAGTATTCAAATTTAATATTGGATATATTCTGTCAAAAATGTCTTTGTTCAAAGTACTGGCCAGTCCAAATTAACAGGCTTTCTCTTTATGTGAAAGTTGCTGCAGTATGCTATTTTGAAACTTTATTTTTTCTCAGAGTCTCACTCTGTTGTCCCATGCTAGAGTACAGGTGTCAGCTTAGCTCACAGCAACCTCAAACTCTTAGGTTCAAGTGATCTTCCTGCCTCAGCATCCCAAGTAGCTGGAAGCCCGCCACAATACCTAGTTAATTTTTTCTATTTTTAGTAGAGACAGGGCCTCACTCTTGCTTAGGCTGGTCTCAAACACCTAAGTTCAAAAGATTCTCCCACGTTGGCCTCCCAGAGTGCTAGAATTATAGGTATGGAGCCTGGCCAGAAACAGTTTTGTTTGTTTTTTTTTAAATCAGAATGGACTCATTGTCTAAAGAACATCATCCAGTACACACAGGACACCAATGACGAAATCAGCAATGCAAATCCCATAATTTACATTGGTTATATAGGTAGAAATATACAGAAATGAGGACCTAATTAATACCTAGCTACTGCCAGAAAAGAATGGCTAGAGAACTAGTTAGAAGAGAAGACCCTTTCTCACTTGGGCCAGTTTGCTCATTCTCCATATAGGAATCAGAAATCACAGCTAATCACTGAATAGCACACAGGTGTCATAGCCAGACCACTTTTATACCTAGCTCCTCAACAAAAGAGAAACAGGTATTATTTACCACAAGTGGTTACCTTTCATAAACCAAAAGGTCTACCATACAGGGAACCATGCAAGATACCAGTCATACAGTAACTATAAATATGCTAAAGAAATCACTAAATTACCCTGGGAGGAGGACACATAGTAAACTTTATAACCTAATATCCTATCAGACAAAACTATTAAAACATGCATATTATCAATAATAGAGAAACCTGACATTCATAATGAAGACCGGGAGGGGAGGGGAGGGGAGGAAAAGGAGAGAGCACAATTCCCTAGTTCCGCCTGAGAAACTTCATATCTCACTGTATCTCACCACACTGCTTCTCGTATCCATTTAGGGTAACTAACTCTTGCAAATGGACTATCCATCTGCTCTCTGTTGTTATTAGCAATACCCAGACACAGAAAGATAATTCCTGCTATAAGCCTTGAGAATAAAAGCTAGTTCAAAAACAAACAGCCCCAACAGTATCTGCCCTGCTTACCATCTGATCCCTACAACATTAGTTTTGCATATTATAAAAAATTAGCAATATACCAATAATTAATGCAACTAGCTAAAATGTAATAAATGTAAATAGAAGTCAAAAGAAGGGACAAGGACTTTAGAAGATTATCCCTTTTTTTCTTTTCTTTTTTTTTTTTGCAGAGTCTCACTTTGTCATCCTTGGTGGAGGTGCCGTGGCATCACAGCTCACAGCAACCTCCAGCTCTTGTGCTTAGGCAATTCTCTTGCCTCAGCCTCCTGAGTAGCTGGGATTACAGGCGCCCTCCACAACACCCGGCTTTTTGTTGCAGTTTGGCAGAGGCCAGGTTCAAACCCTTGGTATATAGGGCCGGCGCCCTACTCACTGAGCCACAGGCACCGCCCATTTTTTTCTTATATGAAAAGGTGAACATTCTTAAAACAACAGGTAGAGGCATTTTAAATAGTCTGACATATTTTTAGCTTGTTAGTTCTAAAATAAACATACCTATTACTACACATTTATCAGTCTGGGCACTGAAATAGTTATGGTACGTCAACATGCTGGAGCGGACACAGAGCAACAGGAATAGGTTGGCATACAAACGTGTATTTCTTTGTTCTGTCAACTGAGAAGACTTCGAGGCAACTACCCTAGTTGCAATAAGCCCAGCTAGTGCCCTGATGTTGTTTTCTAACATGATCCTTCAACAAAAGAAACCAGCACTCCATGAAGGGCTACGAAGTAGGGAAGTACTCAGAATCAAAACAAAAAGCCTGTAACAGTGGAGAATGTCAGAAGGACATATGAGCCCACTAAAAGAGCTGCCAACAGACAAAGCTGGACTACTACAGCAGCAAAATAAGAAAAGTACCAGTGAAGTATATATAACCCAAAGTATAAAGTAAATATCCCTAACTCCATACTGATACCAGTAAGGGATTAAAAAAAAGCAAATGGGGGAAAAAGGACAAATCTCCCTTGCAGAAAAGTTCTAAATACAATATTTATGACACTTTGACCTCAAGGAGATAAAGCATAAATCCCCACTTCTTAAGCAGGGGTTGAGCACAAGACATTCTTCCAAAGAGTACAGTGGGAAAGGCAAAAAGAATGATAACTGTATAGTGGAGAAAACTGACAATACTACCTTAGCCAGGTGATCAAGGTCAACATCAACAATAATAGTTCATGTTGATAGAATCTACACTTGATAGGATGTGATGACAATGACACTTTACCCTCTCAAAAACCTGTAACACCAATCTAACCATGAGGACAAATTCCAACAGAGGGACCTCCTACACAAAACTTAACCAGTTTTCCTTAAAACTGTGAAAAGTCATCAGAAAGATGGAAAGTCTGAAAAACTGTCACAGCCAAGAGGAGCCTAAAGCGGCATGGAAACGAAATGCAATGTGATAATGTAAATGAGACCCTGGAACAGAAAAGGACGTTAGATGAAAACTATGGAAATCTCAATAAACGATGGCCTTTAGTAAATACCAATGTCATTACTGGTTCACTAATCATGGCAAAAGTACCAAACTATTCTAAAGTATAAAATCAGTTTTTAAAAATATAAAAAGGGGCCCAGGAACAGTGGCTCACACCTGTAATCCTAACACTCTGAGATGCCAAGGCAGATGAATTGCTTGAGCTCAGGAGTTCAAAACCAGCCTGAGCAAGAACGAGACCCTGTCTGGTACCTGTAGTGACAACTACTTGGGAGGCTAAGGCAAGAAAATCACTTGAGCCTGAGAGTTCAAGGTTCCTATGAGCTGTGACACCATGGTACTCTACTGAGGGTGACAAAGCAAAACTCTGTGTTAAAAAAAAATATATATATAATATATATATATATATATATATATATATATTTTTGTGTGTATATATATATACACATATATACACATACACATATATACATATATAAAGGAAATCAGTACATATGACATTCAGGAAAAGCAGTCTATGTAGTAACAGGATAATATCTGAGGTACATCTGACAGTTCAACAAGAGAGACTGCCACTTGGTGACAAAAGATATGCTGATGAGTACAAGATACACTTAGGCAAAAAATAAGCTTTAATCCATTTTTCATAGACAAAAAGATTTAGGTCTATTGGCCCGCCTCATGTAAACTAATTAATCAAGAATAGTTTATAAGCCTGGCAAAAATTAGATTACATTTTTAAAAATATGTTAGAAACATGAGGACTTCACAAAATTATTTCAGAGGGCATTTTTAAATTCACTAGCATCAAACTTTCCTTTGGAACTTTTCAAATAAAATAATCAGGGTATTTATAATCTTTACCCTATTGCTTCTCCATGTGTATTTTTCAAGCAACTAGACTATCTGCTTTATCAGTGAATAGTTACATTCTTATAGGTAAGGGAATCTGAAAGGACATTTAAATTTTAATACAGAAAAGTAGATATCAAAACTCACATTTCTGAAAAAAAAAAAACCTCACATTTCCTAACAAGTGAAATGTCTCATAAAGAAAAAAATTGATGAATATATAAGACTTTTTAAAAACACAATAAAATGTTATGTTTTTAAATATTTCAAAGGTTAAATAATAACAAGAGCTAGCATAGTGGCTCACACCAGTAATTCCAGCAACCTGGGAGATCAAGGTGGGAGGATCATTTGAGCCCAGGAGTTTGAGGCTGCAGTGAGCTGTGACTATGCCGTTGCACTTCAGCCTAAGTGACGGAGTGAGACTCCATCACTTTAAAAAAATAACAAAGACAAGTCACTGTCTACCATGAACACTAGTTTAAATACTACCTAGTCATTATCTTTAGTCTCACAACCTTCGAGGGTCAGTATTGTTATGCTTATTTGGGAAAAATGAAAGAAATTCGTAAAAGATATGAAGTCTGACAATTAAGTTCGTGAACATGCCAGCACTGTACAAACAACTCAGTAGGGTTTCATAACCTTGGCATAGCAAAGCCTCACAGCTGTGTTCATGTCAACCTGTGGAAGTATCTTGCTGAGTGGCATTCATTACTGTTGAGTGTTTTTGAGTGCTATCGTGAGAATGCTGGAACTTGAATTAGAACACCCAACAAACATTGAATTTCTTATTAAACTTGGCAAGAGTGGAAATGAAATTGGGAACATGTTAGTCCAAGTTTATGGGGATAATGTCACGAAGAAAATGGCAGGGTACAAGTGGATTAAATGTTTTTCTAAGGGGAGAGAAAGCTTCACTGATGAAGAGGGGTTAGAGCAGCCAATAATAAACAGAACTGATGAAAACATTGCATAAGTTTGTCAAATTATGCATCAAAATCGTGGGCTGACTATAAGAAGCATAGCAGACAAAGTAAACATCAATAGAGAAACAGAAAAATCTCAACTGAAAATCTTGGCATGAGAAAAGTGTGACTCTTGTATCATGATGACACATCAGCTCACATGGCACTATCTATGAAGGAGTTTTTAGCCAGTAAAGAACTGTATTGGAACACTCTCCCTACTCACTTGATCTGGCCATCAATGACTTTTTCATTTACATGAAGAAAAAGGAAATACTGAAAAGATGACATATTAATGACATTCAGGAGATGAAAGGGTATATGCTCTGGGAGGCCGGGGTAGGTGGACTGCCTAAGCTCATAGGTTCGAGACCAGCCTGAGCAAGAGCAAGACCCCATCTCTAAAAATAGCTGATTGTTATGGTGGGCACCTGTAGTCCCAGCTACTTGGGAGGCTGAGGCAAAAGAATCACTTGAGCCCAAGAGTTTGAGGTTGCTGTGATCTATAATGCCACAGCACTCTACTGAGGACAACAAAGTGAGACTCAGTCTCTAAAAAAACGGATAATTGGTAACAGCTCTGATGGCCATTCCAGAAAAACAGTTTAAAAATTGCTTTGAAGGGTTGACTAGGCACTGGCATTGATGCATAGCTTCTCTAAGGGAGTATTTTGAAGTTGATTCACTAAAGTGATATTCAGCAATGAAGTAGGCAGCACTTTTCTAGGGTGAGGTCAGGAACTCCAACTGTCGTACTTCATAAGTAACAGCTGCTGACAGAGCTGGGATTCAAACCCAGGTCTGTCTGACTCCCCCTCTACCATGCAAATGGCAACCTTACACAGGCGGAATCTCTAGTCCAAAGAGATTTAGCCCTTAGTTTAAGATCCGTAAATCTATACTTAGAATATCTAAATTGTATAGCAGTAATCCAATCATGTATCTTAGTAGGATATATTCTAAAGGCAAAAAAGATACAAAAACCTTGAACTTCATCAGTATCCTGTAGGTTATGGTATTAATGCTATAATTCTGAAACTATTTTGTATATGTTGTAACTTGAAGTACTTCATGTTGGGAGTTAGGGTTCTGCCTATGAGAAGGGAGATACAAATATAGAATGCAGAAAAGATAAAGAGCCCTGTGGAATAGATTTGAATCGGAAGTTTCGGTATGAACTCATATTTTCAAATGTCTATCACCTAGTTCTAGCCTTTAAAAGGTGTTAGAAGTAAATCTCTAGAAATGAACACACCTGACAGTCAGATCTTGTTTTGTAAATAGCACACTGCTTCCCTTTTAAAGGAACCAGGGGTTCTTAGAGAAATAGCTGACCCTAGGTCTGGGGCAAGGAA
The DNA here is from genome assembly GCA_963574355.1 of Loris lydekkerianus. NCBI lineage: Eukaryota > Metazoa > Chordata > Mammalia > Primates > Lorisidae > Loris > Loris lydekkerianus. The sequence continues at coordinate 6,936 of CAUYPK010020201.1, read as the reverse complement.
TAGATATGAAAATTGAGTGCCTGGATCATCTTGTGCAAGAAAATAAGTAAGTCTAGATTAACAGAAAACAGAGAGAAGACTCAAATTACCAGGATCAAATGGAATTCCAAGGGGCCCAGAACAATCTCGAAAAAGAACAAAATAGGAGGACTCTCACTTCCCAATTTCAAAATGTATTACAAAACAACAATAATAAAGATAGACTGGTAATAGCCTAAGAATAAGACATAAAGATCCATGGAATAAACTTAAGAGTATTAAAAAAAAAACAAACCCAAACTTCTATAGCCAACTGATATTCAACAAACAGGCCAGCACCATTCAATGGAAAAAGAATACCCTTTTCAACAAATGATGCTAGTAAGAATGGACAGCCACACACAAAAGGATAAAATTGGATCTCTATCTCACACCCTATACACATACAAAATTAACTCAAAACAGAGAAAAGACCTAAATGTAAAAGCTAAAACTATAAAACTCTTAGAAGAAAACATAGGGGTAAACCATTATTACCTTGGATCTGGCAAAGGCTTCTTAGATGTAACACCAAAAGCATGACTGACAGAAGAAAAAAATAGGTAAGGTAGACATTACCAAAACTTAAAACTTTTGTGCTTCAAAGGGTACCATCAAGAAAATGAAAATACATTCCACAGAATGGAAAAAGTATTTATAAGTTATATATCTCACAAGAGCCTTGTATCCAGAATATATGAAGAACTCTTACAATTCCATAATATTTAATAAAAAGACAAATAATCTAATTTTTAAAATGAGCAACAGATCTGATTAGACATTTTTCCAAAGAATATACACAAATGGCCAATAAACTCATGAAAAGATGCTTGACATCATTAGTCATGAGGGAAATGCATATCAAAATCACAATAAGATACCACTTCATTCCCCCAAAGATGGCTTTTGTGTGTGTGTTGTAACCCTCCACTCGCATGTATGCAGTAAGTGGTAACCAAGATCTTTTTTTTTTTTTTTTAATTAAATCATAGCTGTGTACATTGATATGATCATGGGGCATCATATACTAGCTTCATAAACCATCTGACACATTTTCATCCCAATATTCAACATAGCCTTCCTGGCATTTTCCCAGTCACCGTGGCATGATATTTACATTTCACATTTGCTGAGTTTCACCCTTGCCCTTGTGAGATGCCCCGTAGGTGTGATTCCACCAATACCCCTCCCTCAACCCCCCTCCCCCCTCCCTCTTCTCCCTTTCCCCCTTTCCCCTATTCTTAGGTTGTAATGGGGTTATAGCTTTCATGTGAAAGCCCTAAATTAGTTTCATAGTAAGGCTGAGTACATTGGGTACTTTTTCTTCCATTCTTGGGCTACTTTACTAAGAAGGATATGTTCCAACTCCATCCATGTAAAGATGAAAGAGGAAAAGTCTCCATCTTTCTTTAAGGCTGCATAATATTCCATGGTGTACATATACCACAATTTATTAATCCATTCGTGGATCGATGGGCAAGTAAGTTTTGCATGCTATATAACTTTTAACATTAACCTGTAAGGATCTGTTTATGTTAACATGTATAGGTCAGATATTATACATGTTAACATTTCATTTAATGAGTCATTTGGTGAGTAATAGGTAAAGGTTAGAAACACATATCTAAATTGCATCATTGGGTTAATACCAGGTTCTTGCTACTGGGAAGCAAGTTTACCTATAGAACCATTGGTATTGACAACAGGGAAGAAATAATTTGGTTCCTAAGCTACCAGCTGGTAATTATCCATTTTCTGGTGTTTGTATCGATAGTGGAGCTTGGAGGATAAATCTTGGCTCTAGTAATTCCTTCATTACTGTATTACAACGATCACATCCCTAACTTTCTGATTCAATTTCCATAACTACAAAATTAGTTTGGAAGTGAGTGTCCCAGGGCCTTTTGAGTAGAAGCTGAAATAATGGGTCCAATATTCCCCTGAAACAACCAAGATTTACAAGTGCAACTGTGCTTTCCGTAGCCAGCTGCTGTGCTCATCTCCTGCTCGTGTTATTTATACCCCATTTCCAAACACAAATGTCTCAGAGTGATTTACAAAAATGCATAGAGAACAAAAGAAGAAATAAGGTTGAAGGAATGAGACAAAGGGAAAATAAAGATAGGAGAAGAGCAAATGTAGGGCTTAGATTAGCGTCCAGACTTATGCCCCCACAGTTCTATACGTTAGTTATTTGGACCACAAATATACCTCTAATCTCCCCAGCTGTCAGATCAAAAAGGAAAATAGGATTAGTTACAAGATTCATAGTGTGCATAAAGTTCAAAAACAATTATTGAAGAGCAGTCGGTTTTGCCTGTTGCCAAGACCTCAGAGAAATTTTTCCTAAGGGTTTTTATTAAAAGTACCCTATATGACATATTGGCTTAGGTGCAGTCATTCAGAATTTATTTCTTTGCTTTTCAATTTCTTCTTACAGAGCTGGCAAACATCAGCCTTTTCTCCAGGAGATCTATAAGTGTTTGACATCAACTGTCGCCCCATTATCAATGCCTCCTACAATATCTGTTGGAAGGGTAGATTTTCAGAATATTTTTTACTTTCACTGGCATTACTTCTTGACAAATGATTTATATTAATCCTCCTTTAATTAAGTCATTTATCAAAGGCCAGGTCATAAAGGTCTGCGATTTTCACAGCACTATTGCTGTGTTGTTGGCTGAGGATGGTGTATTTAAGTGCAGACGACTTTTTCCAGAATACTGATTTTTTGCCACTTGAATCTTAAGCCTAAATTTGGGGAACTAGTTTTCTTAGGTAAATAAAATGGTCTTTTACAAGGTAAGTAAAAATATGAAGAATGTGGCATCATCAATCGCTTGCCTAATTTAGCCTAATTATGTCCTGTACATACTCATTTTATGTCCAGTATATATTGGTTTTATATATTTAAACAATGATAGATGGTGTTTCCACTGATGTGCTAATAAACTCAATCTCCAGAAAAAGAAATAAAGCAAACCAAAGAAATTAATTTCTTGTGTTTGCAGATTTCTGTGATATACATACTCGTGGTTGATTCCAAGCTATTGATAGCTTAATGGTCAGTTTGCCTATTCTTTAAAATTTAGTAATTGATTTCCACAAGCTAGAATGGACTTGGTTTATATCTTTTTCACCAGTAAAATTATTAATAGTAGCTACTTTAGTTTTCAAAAAAAAAAAAAAAAAAAAAAAAAGAGAGCAGAAACTTTCTCTGGAAGCTAAGAAATACTTTACAGGAGTGATGCCCAAAAGGTAATAGAAAGTGGTCAAAGTGACAAGTCTTTGCAGGCAATGGGGACAAAGAGAGGCCATGAGTATTCAGGAGATGATAGTCAAACAGAGATCATTTTGTGCAAAAGTCAGACATGTAAGAAGGAACTACGAATAATTCAATTTCACATTTGCATAAAATCCTATGGGTTAGGAAACAAAAAGATAAGCCTAGATATTGAGCAAGAACTAAATCATTAATGAACCTATTTCCATCTTTGCACACAGTGGGAAGTCACTTAAATCTAAACAGGAGAGAAGAGCCCTTGAAAAAATGTTGTATATGAAATGTAAGAAAGAATTCATACAGAAAAGGTTATAAAGAATAGAAAGAGGAGATGATTTCAACATAGAGGGACTAGGGTCAAACTTCAGTTTACCATAAATACACTAATGAGCCTTTTTGTTGTTAAGAACATGGACTGTTTCTTTAAACGTTAATTGCGTATTCCTCTTTTTTCCTGTTGAAGTTAACACTACTTTTCACACAGCGATTACTCCTCTAGCTCATCTCTCGCCATCATTAGAATTTACAGTCTTCCCAGATCCTCTCATTCACTTTGATTAAAAAAAAAAAAAAAAGGAGCTTAAATGAAATTTTGAAAACATTAAATTGATGAACATGAACATGTCCTTCCTAATTTATATTTTCTCATTCTACCTAACCACCTAATAAAGCATAGTGAGTAATCTTAGATTTGATCTAGACCACGTGGGTCCAAATCCTGGCTGTGCTGATATTTGGCTAAATCTATGAAGTGCAAAAATAATAATTATATATCTTGTAGTTGTTACAAAGATTAAATTGGCCAGTTTTTGTAAAGCTTTTAGAACAACTCTTGCATATAGTATACACTACAGAAATACAGGAGAAACATCACTTCAAGAAAGAAAGGAGTAGACATAGGTAGAAATCTCATCTAGACCAGAAGAAGAAATATAAAACTTATTTATTTCCTCTTTGGATGGATTGTGAGGATAATGGGGTGACATGTATGTACAGATATTTCCCCTCTCCTTCTCCTATCCTTGCCCTCAAGTCTCCGAAGGGAGAAGCAAGTAAGAACACAAGAGTTTTTTATCTGGGTCATCACTTATGACATTGAGAATATTTTTATATAAGAGGCAGGGGTTTGCCAACATGCTCATCAACTGACAAACTCATCAGAGTAACTTTGGTAGCTGTAGAGGAAGACAGCAACTTGACTTTCACTTGGGGGAGTCCACCCCCAATCACATACTGCATAGAAGTTACTCAGACTTTCCATCACGTTCACTGCAAGAATGTGAAAGAGATGAGAATGTGTAGTGTGTAGTCTTAGTGGGCCAGGAGTTAGGTCATTCTGAGGAGGAGTAAGTGTTGCAAGGAGGAATGGGGCATAGGAAAAGGCTGCGGAGAGAGTTCTAAGGGATTGGTAGTGCCCACAGGAGCTGAGGTAGATCAGAGTCAGGAGGGAAGACCACGACTTCTAGACCAAGCTGAGAATGGGGTTGCAAACTCACTTTCTGACAATTTTAGCCAGTGATTGCAAGACAAGGGAAATCAACATCAGAAGCCAAAAAAGGCCTAGAGATCAGCGCTATCTATACTTATATCCAAGACCCTGCTTCCACATCATCATGGGCAAAGAATGAGCAGCTCTGCAGGGTGTCAAGACACCATCTGGCACTGGAATAGGAGGCGAGGACAGAGCTGAGTACCTAACAACTTACGAAAGGGTGGACTGTTTAAGTCTGAAAGGATAACTGTCTTGTTAATTGGCAAGTGTCAACATTTCCTCTCTGCATCTGACAGGTGAATTTTGAAAAGGTTTAAATCAGCTATAGAAATAGAAGGACGCTTCTTTCTCATTCATGCTGTAGCAGTTATGGGAAGGGGATAGCTTTTCATTTTATTTGTTTCTAAGAAATAGACTTAGGACTTTGTAGATTAGATTACTGTCTAAGAATTTTCTTAGGGTCCCATACATTTTCAAAATTTCTAATTCCATTTGATGCCACAACACAATCTAATTTTAGGTTTCCTGCTCTCATTCACCACATCTTTATTCTTATTCCTTCGGAGAAATACACATTTCAGAAAACAGACTGAAAGACGTAATCACTGTGGATCAAAATGCTTTCTTAAGATTCAAAATAGACAATTTCTATGGTTCCAGCCTCCAAATGATAGATTTTTCACATGGGATATTTTATTCATTTAATGGTGTTTTGGAATGTATTTTAACTGGAATAAGAAAAATTTTCAAGGAGTTTATTCTTCTATAAAAATAGTATGAATTATTATTATTATTTTTTGAGACAGTCTCAGTATGTTGCCCTCAGTAGAGTGCTCTGGTGTCACAGCTCACAGCAACCTCAAACTCTTGGGCTTAAATGATTTTCTTGCCGCCGCCTCCCAAGTAGCTGGGACTACAGGCGCCTGTCACAATACCAGGCTATTTTTTTGTTGTAGTTGTCATTGTTGTTTGGCAGTCTCAGGCTGGGCTCCAACCTGCCAGCCCGGTGTATGTGGCCAGCTCTCTAACTGCCCAGATACAGGCGCCGAGTCAGTATGAAATATTTTAAGGGAAAAGAAGACAACCAGAAATATTTCACCAGTGCAGAATAAGGTCTCCCTCTGGAATGCCTTAGGGATTTAAGTTATCAAATCCAATGATATGCAATAAAACTCTTAAACTGTGAAGCAATGTATCAATTTTTATAAATGAAGATACACACAACATAAATATATTGCCACACATTTTTCTGGGGTGTTACTAGCATTGACTCCTGTGATTGAAAATGTCCATGCTAGTCTCTCTGCTGAGATCAACTGTCATCCAGTGTCAAATAAATGGAGTGGCAATATTTCCCAACTCAGCTGGGATAGTCTGAATTTATGACAATTGCTACTAACTATGCAAGATCATTAGTTTCACTTTGGATAGTACAGAAATTTATGCAGTCATTCTCCCAATTGACATTTCCCCTTAAAGTTTCACAGAAACTACAGATTTAGCATATTCTAAAGTGAACATATTTTACTCCCTCTTTCTTAATTCACAGCAAGCATACTCTTTCTCACCTCTGTCCTACTTCCTGGAATGGCTCTCTTCTCTCCCGAGGCATCACGCTTCTACATGCAGCTTCCTTTACTTTACTTCTCATCCTGTGCGGAACAGGCACCTTGCCCTGTTTAGCTTTCTTTCTTATACTCCCTAAAGAGGTAATTTCTACAGCTATGTTCCTAACCTAAACCTTTAACATACCTGCCCAAGATTAGTCCAATGGATTCCTGATGAGAATTCATTATTCTAGCTTTTTCTCTTTTAAAAAGCTCTAAGCAAGATCTAAAAATAGATCTCCCATTCAATCCTATAATTCCTCTACTAGGTAAATACCCAGAAGACCCAAAATCACATTATAACAAAGATATTTGTACCAGAATGTTTATTGCAGCCCAATTCATAATTGCTAAGTCATGGGAAAAGCCCAAGTGTGCATCAATCCACGAATGGATTAATAAATTGTGGTGTATGCACACCATGGAATATTATGCAGCCTTAAGGAAAGATGGAGACTTTACCTCTTTCATGTTTACATGGATGGAACTGGAACATATTCTTCTTAGTAAAGTATCTCAAGAATGGAAGAAAAAGT
>CAUYPK010020199.1:0-38895 GCA_963574355.1 Loris lydekkerianus | reverse complement strand
ATGTGATTTTTGGTCTTCTGGGTATATACCTAGTAGAGGAATTATAGGATTGAATGGCAGATCTATTTTTAGATCTCTAAGTGTTCTCCAAACATCTTTCCAAAAGGAATGTATTAGTTTGCATTCCCACCAGCAGTGTAGAAGTGATCCCTTTTCTCCACATCCACACCAACATCTCTGGTCTTGGGATTTTGTGATATGGGCTAATCTTACTGGAGTTAGATGGTATCTCAAGCTAGTTTTGATTTGCATTTCTCTGATGATTAAAGATGATGCGCATTTTTTCATATGTCTGTAGGCCGTGCGCCTGTCTTCTTCAGAGAAGTTTCTCTTCAAGTCCCTTGTGCAGCCTGCGATGGGATCACTTGTTCTTCCCTTGCTTATATGTTTGAGTTCTCTGTGGATTCTAGTTATTAGAGACATAACCTGCAAATATCTTCTCCCATTCTGAGGGCTGTCTGCTTGCTTTACTTATTGTGTTCTTGGCTTTGCAGAAGCTTTTTAGTTTGATCAGGTCCCAGTAGTGTATTTTTGAAGCTGCTTCAATTGCCTGGGGGGTCCTTCTCATAGAATACTCGCCCAGACTGATTTCTTCAAGGGTTTTCCCTGCACTCTCTTTTAGTATTTTTATAGTTTCATGTCTTAGGTTTAAGTCTTTAATCCAGTGAGAGTCTATCTTAGTTAATGGTGAAAGGTGGGTCCAGTTTCAGTCTTTTGCAGGTTACCAGCCAGTTCATCCAGCACTATTTGTTAAATAGGGAATCTTTTCCCCACTGAATGTTTTTAATTGGCTTGTCAAAGATCAAATAATGGTAAGTAGCTGAATTCATCTCTTGGTTCTCTATTCTGTATTGGCACAAAAACATACGCCAGGATTCTTGAGGTAGCACTCTCCCTTCCCATGGCAGCTTTGTCTCATCAGCCAATTATTTTGGTAATTACAAAAGTTTTGAGATACACAAATATCAAGAGACATAGACTCTACATGGATGGAAAGAAATAAAGCTCTCCCAGCAATGTAGAAAGCCACACAGGGCGAATCAGAAAGGATGCTGTCAACTTTGTTTCCTGGAAGTGAAATAATGGACCCTCACACCGTCTGTCCCAAAACTTCTGTAGTGGTCTACGAAGTGGGGTGACAGCTTCTGACAGTTAGGAGAAGTTGGCTTGGATTGAATAAAATATAAGTTTATTTCAGAATGTGAATTTGATTTGCAGTTGGAGCTCAGAGATAGAAATGGCCATTTCTCTGAGTAGTCGAAAATCATCCTCTCTTGAAGCTTCCTCTCATCTTCTACTCCACGTATGAATTCACTATCTGTGGAACCAGAGAATCCTATGCATGTCTTATTCCTTTACAGACAATCTATGTACCACATGGAGCTTGCAAGAAACAAAAAAATAAAGTCTTACTCCCACCCACGTTCTGCGCTGGAGCGTCCCCACTGGCAGGGAAGCTGCCTGCAGGCTCCTTCTCCCTCTCACCCTCCTGCCGCCACCACACCCTAGAAAGAACTCAGAGCTATTTTCACATCAGAGCTTTTTTAAATAAATAAATAAATAAATAAATAAATGTTAAAATAGTTTTACCAGGTATCTAAGTCTGCCTATGCTTTTAAATGAATTTTTAGTTTTTAGAAAATGAAACACGTTTTCTCTAAATTTTCTCTTATACTGGATATGATGTTTCCAAGATCTACCTCTGTGTGGATAGCTATAGGACTTGCATTTTGTATTTTGTTTTGTTTTAGGAAGGCAACTTGACTGACCTTTGACAGGTGATGCTCCACACCCCTCCCATCTCTTGCCCAATGAATCACCTCATCTGTATCCTTTGTAATATACTTTGCAACAATCAAGTAAATGTAAGTGTTTTCCTGACTTCTGCGAGCTGTTCTAGCAAATTAAACCCAAGGAAGGGGTTGTGGGAACCTATTAATAACCAGTCAGTCAGAAGCACAGGTGAAACAACTGGGGCATGTAGTTGGCACCACAAGGAGGGCACAGTCCTGTGGGACGCAGCCTGCAGTCCAAGGGAACTGGTACTATCTTCAGAATTGACTGAGGGGACGCCCATCTGGGGTCCCCTGCAGAATTGCTTCCTTGTTATTGATGGGAAGAAATCCTCACACACTTTGTCACTGAAGTCTTCTGTGTTAATTGTGGTCATGTGAGGGCAGAGGAAAAATAGTTTGCAAGGTTTTTCACTCAGACCCTTTGTGCAAGGTCAGCAAAGGGAAGACTGAGGAGCTCTACCCTCTGTGACAGGGAGAGGAAGCCACACGGGATGACTGCCAGACAGGGAAAGTGCTACAGGCCTGGAGAAGGTCCCTGGCTCTGTGCTAGCAGGCTGTCACCTGCCGAGAGAGCAGCAGGGAGGAAAGACCTGCAAAGTACCAGCGTCTCCCTGCCGCCCCTTCTGGCTCTCACTTGTCCCCCCTCCCGCCTCCCCATTACGTTCCCTGACTCTTATGTATACATCTATTATTGGCGAGAGCTCTGCCTGTAAGGGCTTCGGCATATGAAATAATACAGTTTCCATCCCTAGGATAAAGCTATGTGGGGACAAGATAGCGGCAACGGGAAGGGAGATGTTTCAGGAGAGAGAAACTGCCCCTGAGAATGAATTCAGGGCAGTGCCTGTGGCTCAAAGGAGTACGGCACCTGCCCCATGTGCCGGAGGTGGCAGGTTCAAACCCAGCCCTGGCCAAAAAAAAAAAAGAATGAATCCAGAGCAGGCTCTGTACAGGGGACAAGGGTGTCCCCAGATGACCTGCAGGGTGTGGGTATGGACCGAAGCCATTTGTCTAAAGAATGAAGGAAGATGTAAGACCAAAGGCCAGGGAAATTCAGGATGGACAGTGATGCTTTGAATTAGAATTACTGGTTTTCCATCTTTCTTGCAGAAATTCGAAGGGCTAATTTAAGTTTTCTGTCTGTTTAAATGTCTGTATTGGTATTTCATGAATGAATGAATAAGGGAGAGAAATAAATAAATAACTTTTGGAGCAGGAATAGAAGACTCCACAAAAATCAAAGTGGGAGCCTGTGATAGAGAGGTCATTGGCCTGGAATTTAAAACGGACTTGCAGATAAAAGAGAAAAGGAAGAGGAGGGAGGTTTTCGAGCTGAGGTATAAGCCTGTTAGGAATAAGAGGTGAAGCAGGCTGGTGCTGTGGGTCGTGTACAAAAATCCATCCATTTTACTGATTTCACCATTCAGGATGACACTCGCCCCAGTCTCTGACCTGTGCAGTCTGTGTGAGTTAAGAGTCAAACTCCACTGAATAGATATTCTTGGTTGCCACGTTAAGACAGAGAAGGAATCTCTGAACCCAGGTGGGTTAACCACCTATTCTAATCATGGGGCCTCTCTAGAGAGTCACCTGAGCTTATGCCTGCAAGTTACCAGTTCCAAATACAGTTTGAGTTTCCTTGAAGAATTTCGATTTCATTTTTGTTATTATTCCTTGCAGTCTCTAGGCTTTCTTTCCTGTTTACTGACTTCAATTCCTGAAAGAAGGGTTAAGATACAATCTCCCTGATCATTCAACTGGGCGTTCAATTCCAAATGGAATATTCAAAATTGGAAACACTTTGGAGAATTAATTATCCATTATGGAGAGTAAAATCATTTTCTTGATCTCTGAAGAAACAAATATTCACCTCCTAAAAGAAAAAAAAAAAAAGACTTGGAATACTCTCTATAATATAAGATTAAAACTTGTATTCAAACTTGGTACAGCAGACATTTAGGGCTTTGCTCTTTTACTGTGATCTCTGGGCCCACAGCACTGGCATCAACGGGGAGCTTGGTAGAGAGGCTAATGCCCAGTCCCTATGGACGTAGAGTCAAAACCTCCATCTTCATCAAAGTCCCAGGTTATCTGTGTGCACGCATATTTCAAGGAGCATTGTTCAAGAGCACCGTGGTCCACTGAAGAATTGCTTGCTTGTTATTGATGGGAAGAAATCCTCACACATTTTGTCACTGAAGTCTTCTGTGTTAGTTGAAAATCATCCCTTAAAAAAGGGATCTATTGCTTAGAAAAACCATTCAACAATGTAGCAGACAAAACCTTTTTGAGTCCAAAAATATTCTCAAGTATTTACCAACCTGTAGGCTAGGGTTGCTCATGAATGCACGCACACACGCACACACACACACACACACACACCCCTTTGCTTTGCCTGGAACCTTAATACTTATTTAATTCTTAATTTTTTAAATATATGTAAATGCCCTTAAGGTGATGTAAAGAATCATTTAAAAGTGGAATTCAAAAAATGTCAAAAAGGGATAGTTCATACAAATTTGCGTATGGTCAGCAAATGGGGAAACAAGGAAGAATGTTAACTCCACATTCTCTGTAGCCCAGAGAATAGTAGAGGAGCAGTTTCCATCAGCAATCCAAATATTCAGCAAAGAGAAGCAGGAAAAAATGTGTTGTAGGAGCTATCACAACATCCCTTTCACGTACTTCCTGAGCTGTCAGTTTATTTGTCTGTTGCAGGAAGCAGAGTGCAGTGGGGTCTGTCATTTTATAACCATAATAATGTTCCAAGCCGAACCAGCTGCCTCTGCTTGTCGCTGTGACCTCCAATGCAACAGATGAGGACTGAGAACGAACATGGATTGGATTTAGCAATTAGGGGGCTATTGGTAACCGTGGAGAGGGCAGCCTTAATTGAATAGCAAGCATGAACTCCCAACTGCTAGGGGAGGGGGAGGAGAAGCTAGTAAGATGGAAAATTTAGACACGTTTTTACTCTAACAAAAAATTTGCCAAGAGAAAAAAAAATGTAGTTTGAAGAGATATTAGGTTTAGGGACGATCTTTTTAAGTTGGTATGAAGCAAAGCAAATTGATAAATTGAGGGAAACAAAAAAAGTAGAAAAAAAGGATTGAAGAAGGAATCTTCATTGACATGGGGGGAAATAACGGGATCGTTTCTCCTCTCTTCTACTTATGCTAATAATTTTATTATGAAAATTTTTAAACATAGAACGAGGCCTGAAAAAATGTTTCAGTGAATACCTGTACACTAGCACCACTACCATTAACATTTCACTTTCCTTATTTGTTCTTTCATATGCCATTCTATTCACATACCACTCAATCCTTCCATTAATCTACTTTATTATTATTATTATTATCATTATTATTATTATTATTATTTGCAGTTTTTGGGGCCAGGGCCGGGTTTGAACCCACCACCTCCGTTATATGGGGTTGGCGCCCTACTCCTTGAGCCACAGATGCTGCCCTAATCCACTTCATTTTTGAAGCATTTTTATGTAAATTGTTTCTTACTAAAAAATGTCTCAAGAATTCTATTAATCAAAGTTCAATATGGGTTTACAATATTTTTTTCTTTCATGGTAAGAGACAATGAAATGCAAAATCTCCCATGTACATTTTACTGAGTTTTCATAAAGGCACATGTCTGTATAATCTAAGACCAGGTCAAGATATAGAAGGTACCTATCACTCCAGGAAATCCCGTCAGGTCCATTCCTAGTCAGTCCTCACCACACACACACAGTCACCTGTCTGAAGTTCAGTCATGGTTCTGGGAATGCCTAGGATACATTCCTCTTTATCTTAGAGTGGCCCATTGTCCAGCCATTCTCCCAGTGAGGGACACATCATACACCCAAAGCTGCTTTGAACATTCTTGTACAAGTCTTTTGGAGAATATTTTAATGTATCTTGAGTAAATAGTTCAGAGCAGAATTACCGAGCTTTAGGGGAGTTGTGCATTTAAAAATAGAAGCATTCCTGTCCCAAAAGTACTTGTACCACTTTACATGTACATCAGGAATGCATGTGGATACTTCTTTCTCCAAATCACCTCCCACATTCAGCATCTTGGGTCTTGCCATACTTGTGCATATGTAGTAATATCCCATTGTGCTCATAACTGGTGGGTGTTCATTTTATTCTTTGGTATCAGAAGGTGGGATCTCAGAGCACTCACGGTACTGCCTTTTTAGAGAAGATTGTATTGCTAATTTGTTTGTTTCTTCACCTTGAATGAACTTCTTACAGATAAGGGCTATGCTGTACTATTCTTTATTTTTTATTAGTATTTTTTACTAGCCCAGTGACTGTGTGCAGTAAATACTTACTTAATTGAATTGAATCAAACATGCAACTGCTGGCAATTCTATTAGTGGAGAAGTCGGCATGGAAGCTTCTCCTTCCCTTTTCTCCCCTGGTTTCAGAGAATCAGTTTGCCAGTGGCAGTTAAACTACAGAAAAGAATGACAGACTCACAGTAGGAAAAACAGCATGGTACACTCCAACTGAAGGCAGACATGGGCCGGGGAGTCCACTCTGAGTGATGTTTACATACACGTTTAGAGTAAAAACTTGTTTCTGAGATGTAAGTTTCAATTGGTTTTTATCAATCACAGCCATCTGGACTAAAATAACATCATACAGACAACTGTAATGTAGGCAATAATCAGAAAGGAAACCCAACTTCTAGGGAACAACAGAGAGCATTTTATTTTCTTGAAAAAAGCATGAAGCTGAATGCAGCTTTCTTTGTATGCAGTAATCCCCAAGAAACGTGATAAGATTCTTGAAGCATTTTGTTGCTCTTGTGACATACCAAAAAAAAGTAACATACAACACCACAGCTCTGGGGCTCAGAAGCACAAGAAAATAGTCATGTACCATGCCTCTCCAGTTATTCATATCGGACTGAACATATATGCCAGTTTACTTCCAAGAGAACATGGATGAAAAGCAAACCTTACAAAAAATATAAAAAGGATGAGTGCAGAAGGATTTGTAAAATTATGATGAATCAAAGAATTATTTTGTTGTAACAATGAAATACATGGTATATCACAATTATCTTCCATGAAAAAGAATTTAATTTGCTTTTCCCAGAGCACTGCTTGTCCACTTTGCCCTAGCCCGGCACCTGCTGAACATTCACTGGGTCTTGGTGTCCATCCCTATACCCCCATCATTGGTCCACTCACTGGTGTCCATCCGTGCACCCCCATCATTGGTCCACTCACTGGTGTCCATCCGTGTACCCCCATCATTGGTCCACTCAATGGTGTCCAACCGTGTACCCCCATCATTGGTCCACTCACTGGTGTCCATCCGTGTACCCCCATCATTAGTCCACTCACTGTTGTCCACCTGTGTACCCCCATCCTTGTTCCACTCAATTGTGTTCATCCTTGTACTCCCATCATTGGTCCACTCACTGGTGTCCATCCGTGTACCCCCATCAGTGGTTCACTCACTGGTGTCCATCCATGTACCCCCATCATTGGTCCACTCACTGGTGTCCATCCGTGTACCCCTATCATTGGTTCACTCACTGGTGTCCATCCGTGTACCCCCATCATTGGTCCACTCACTGCTGTCCAACTGTGTACCCCCATCATTGGTCCACTCACTGGTGTCCATCCGTGTACCCCCATCATTGGTTCACCCATTGGTGTCCATCTGTGTACCCCCATCATTGGGCCACTCACTGGTGTCCATCCATGTACCCCCATCATTGGGCCACTCACCGGTGTCTATCCATGTACCCCCATCATTGGTGCACTCACTGGTGTCCATCCTTGTACCCTCATCATTGGTCCAGTCACTGGTGTCCATTCATGTACTCCCATCATTGGTCCACTCACTGGTGTCCATCCGTGCACCCCCATCTGGTAAGTGCCTTTGAGAACATGCAGCCTGCTAATGAAGTGATGCTGCTCAGCTGAGTTCATTTGACATTTCTTCATGTTCCTTTGCTAAAATATGAAAAATAGCAATCTGAATGGGAGAGGAAGAAATTGAATAATGAAAAAAGGAAAAAAATATTGCATGCCTACCATAGTGGTGTCTGCTATTGTCCACAAAATGGTGGGAGATTTTTTTCTGGAATGGACTCCTGGAGGTTGTTGGTGAGACACCAGCTGTGTTTCTCACAGTCCTTCTTGCATCCAACATAACTAATAATTGGTTCTTAGCAGAGAAATGCAAACAAAAGTGATATATGCTGCCTCTAGACCAAGACATATGAAGAAAACAAGGCTTGTCTATTGTATTTCTTCCCTCAGATTCGAATATTGAGGGATCCAAGGTACAAGAATGGTAAATCCATAAGGTGGCAGAAGCACAGTCCCCGAATTTTGCACAGAGATGGACTTTTAGCAGCAATACCTGCATTAGACTATTGAATGAGTGACAGCTTTTATGTAGTTAAGCCACAGAGGTTTTACCGATTATAAAACTAAGCCCCAGTTGTTTAAGTCTCCAAGCAACAGAAGTGAGAAAATAGTTCCAATATTCTTTTCACTATACTATAATACGGAAATGAGCAATAGTTATTAAAAGAATGCTCAATTCATGATGTATATCAATTAATGAAGAAAGCAATTCCCATTATGTTAGAATTTATGCTTCATTTTTATAAAAGATCCGTCATTGTTTACTTACATAGAACAGAAGTTGTACGAGTCACTTTCCCTGGTCCTTTGTTAGCTGTGTCTTCTGTTATGTATTATACATTCCTAAGCCTCTTACCCATTGGAATCAGTTTGCCATTAGGTTTTAATTATGTCACCCAGGAAATATTGTAGAGCAGAACAAAACTCTTCAACATAGAATCATAAATTGTAGACCTTAGGAAAAGTTTTAGAGTCCTTATGCCTTGAAATTCTAATTTTAGAGATAAGGCATCTGAGGCTTAATGAGTTGAAATAATTTTCTCAAACACAGAAATCTTGTCATTAATGAAGCCGACACTACATTGCAGATAATATTAGTCTTTTTTTCCCCCACACTGCAGCCTCAAACATGAAATACAATATACTCAATAAGGAACTTTTTGGTTAATATACTGATATCACAGTCAAAATCAAGAAGTCACAGACATTTAAAAAAATAATAGAGCAGGGCTTGTCAATTTGTGTATTCTTCATGGTAAGGAGGAAATCATGGTAATTAAAGAAAGTATGAGAAAATAGCTGTGTGAAATTGACATTAATATTCACTAATAAATGTTTTGTGTAAAACTAGTTCCATTACTCAAATTCCAAATAACAACTCTCTCTATTACAGTCATAATTCTGTTGTGGTTATGGTCTTTTGTACCTCTGAAGGAACAAAAAGAAGGCTTTGTTCTAGCTACAAGAAAGTAGATATAATCCTCCTCATTATTTTGCTTTTTTCCTAACACAATTCCCATGACGTATCATCCAAAAACCTCCCACGAGACTCTTGCTCATTGTGCAATTACCAAAAAGAGTGGGAGAATCTGCGCGCGACATTTGTTTCCCATTTCAATGTAAGGAACCAGGATGTGAAATCATAAATCACCAGTCTCTGTAAGCATCTTGCTGGATGAACACCAGCATAGCAAAGGCTGGAGAGCTCAATTAGCCCAGAGCTTCGGCTGCTCAGGATTCACAGCAGTCACCCAACAGTGGGTGTTTGATGAGAAAGTCTTTCCAGGGGATTCTGAATATTCCATTGCTAAACATATTGCCAACAATAGAATAAGAATGCATATTTTTTTTTTCTTTTTTGAAAGAAAAGAAAAGTTTCATACTGTTATTGAAAGGCTAACAAATATCAGAAAGCTGAGGCAATCAGCTGGGCATGGTGGCTCATGCTGTAATCCCAATACCTCAGGCCAACTGAGGTCTGGAGTTTGAGACTCACTGGGGCAAGATAGTATAACCTAATCGTTACCAAATAAATAAATAAATTAATTAATTAAATAAAAATAAAAAATAAAAATCTGGACGTGGTGGCATGCCGGAATGCAGGGCTAGCTATTCAGAAGGCTGAGGCAGGAGAATCACCTGAGCTCAGGAGTTCAAGACATCAGTGAACTATTTTTGCTCTGTTGCACCCCAGCAGAGCAGGACCGCACTGAAGGGAGGAAGGGAGGGAGGGAGAGAGAGCTAGAGTGAGAGGGATTGAGGGAGGGAGGGAGGGGGAGAGGAAGAGGGAAGGAAGGAAGGAAGGAAGGAAAGAGGGAGGGAGGGGAATCATTTAAGCTCTGAGGTTGGGGATGGAAAGTGGGACAAGAGAGAGACAAAGGCAGGTGGCGATAAACCTGCTTATCACAGTCAGGGCTACCTTTCCTATCAGTTCACCAAATTTGGGGATTCAGTGCAAAAGAGTAGTTGTTGAAAGGCACAGAAGTTTGGTTGTTTGGTTTGAGAATCTAGAGAAAGCAAATACACAAAGGTGTCAATCGTGGAAATAATTAGGAGTATGTCAAGTCCAGTGGAACTGGGGAGGGGCATCCTGAATTAAACTAAGCTCTCTAATTCCACAAAGCCGTAATTTGAGAATTTGATAGAGAGGGCTCATATCCAAAGCACCAAGATCAAATGATTTGTTTGTGAGGGATCTAAGCTGCAAAAGGTGACGAAGGAATCATTATCTAACTTTTATTTGTACTGTGTTTATGGAGGAGGAGGTTATTTTGGCATCATAAATGAAATTAGAAACTTTTGAAGTGGGCCTCAGAGCGCGCTTAAATCTACCACCTTCCCAAAGAGACAAAGATTTTGGATGGAAGTGAGGCACCTCCTGAATGTTGTTACTGGCTCGGGAAGAGATGACTGGGAAATGGTGCCATGTCCTATTTCTCATTTTGAGTTGCCCAAATTTACTTTGCTCAGTAGCTCCTGCCGCTGGTCGGTGCCCTGTATCTGTACTACGCACCCCTAGTGATTCCTCTAAACACAGCTCTCTCTCTTTGGAACTGTAGAGTGGGATGTTCCAGTCTCTCTACTTCCACAGACCGATATTCAGACCACAGTTCCTTTGCTCTGTCCTGTGTAGGTAGCTGGGTCTTTGGTGGGGGAGGGAATCTCTGTACAGGGGAGGTATCTGAAGCTTCAAAATCATCACAGCTTTTAGATACTTGAGTGTACTGCCAGTTACTATAATCGGAGGGTTTCCAAAATGTTAGAAACAGTGCCTTGCCTGTAAACTTAGCAATGACTCCTCGTCTACCCGGATGTTGGCTGCCACTAGCCTTTTCAACACTTAGGATTAAGTCACTGTTGGCTCCTTACATAAGCCACAGACTAAACTGTGACACTGACCAGGAGTGGGAAAGGGGTGCCACCCACAAGTTACCAATCAGTAAGCAATTAAATGTCTAGTCTTTATAAATTAAGACTTTAAAAAAAATCTCAGGTCTCCTTAAGTGTGCTACATACAACACCCAATGAATAAAAAAAAAAAAAAAAAATGAAGAAAAAAAAGGTAGGAAATATAGTCAACGCATCCATGTGTTCATGAAATAATGTCATTGTGAGCTGGGCACTTTGCAAGTCCTTACTGTCCTTATGGGATGTGATCCTGCGGATGAGGGAGCAGAAGGCGGCCGATACCAGCTTGTTAGCCACCTCAGTTACTGCAGCAGGAGGCTTACATTCATCTGAGCATCACAGTTGTTTTGATGCAATATGACACCCAGTCACAGATGTCAGGCCAAGTGCGCCTTTTAGGTCTGGCCCAGGCCTTTCTCCGTTACATGGAAATGTGGGGTGATTTTCCATTCCAAATTGGCTAGGGCAGAGCTTAGAGGATTCTGAAGGAGGCATTTTTGCAAGAAGAGCGTCTCTCACGATTTAATTTCCATAGCAATTTAAGGAAATCGTGTGGGGGTGGGGACAGGCAGAGAGATGGTAGAATAATTGCTCAGCTCTGACAGGGTGTGAGAAAGCTGAGCAGTTTCACGTGCATAATATTAACCTCCACGCTTTCCAAAATGGCCTCTTTATTCAGCGAAAATACTTTCAGCGTCTATGAATAGTTCCTTTGAAAGTGAGTGGTATCATGACAGGTCAGACACTGCCACAGGGCATAACAGTATGTATATTTTCAAACCCAAACTGAAGTTTCTTGTAACACCAAGTAAGGTGGTTTTAAAATAGATACTGACATCTCTCAAAGATTATAAATTTGTGGTTACTTCTGCCTTCTGTTTTATTAGAAATTCAAGGTGACAATTGCCAAAATAAGATCAGACTATGCCTATGTGTTAAGATGAACTTTTTTTACTGAAACATAGTCTGTGTTTATGAAGACAGCTATGTGCATTATAAAGAAAATACACTGTAGGAAATATTTTAAATACAAACCATGAGGCTGGATGAAGAAGTGACAAAAGCATTGTCTCTGAAATCAGATATGGGGACATTGGTCCCAGTTCTGCCATTTACCAACAATGAGAATGGGGTGACCCCTTTCATCCCTTGGGGTCTCTGCAGCAGCACTGATCATGCCACTTTACAGGATTACTGTGAAAACTAGTTTCAACCTAACTGAGGTTTAGAAAATACATTCAATAAATACTTTTTATTATTTATTATCGTCTGAAAACATCCCATAGGTTTTTGCATATTTATTTATTATCATCTGAAAACAAATCCCATAGGTTTTCATTTTTTGCATTTTTTATTATTAGATAGCAAAATTAAAATTTGCTAAATAGATAACATTATGATACCTACTTGACTATTAAAAAACTGTGAGTCAACACTAGGAGAAATAAACATTAACCAAATACAATGCTTAGTGAACTTGATAACATAGTTGCTGACTCACTGACTCTTTATGTGCTTTAAACACAAGTCTGTCTGAGAATAGCAGCTCAAAGTTTAAAATTAGACAGGGGTTGGCACCTGTGGCTGAAGGAGTAGGGCGCCAGCCTCATATATCGAAGGTGGTGGGCTTAAACCCAGCCCTGGCCAAAAACTACAAAAAATTAAATAAAAATAAAATTAGACAGGAAAACAAGGGATATTAACCACATTATTAAGTGCATACTTATTGAATGAACTGAATAAATTTTAAAATGTAAATTCTAGAAAATAGGTTTTTAAATCTTTAAGAAGTTAAAATTTTAGGAACAGACTTTTTATTTTGGGGAGAAGAAAATCAGACTTAATCTGGATCACTCTGCTCCTCTGAATATTAGGTGATTAAGCATGAATTGTCTCATTTCCTTAAGTACTGAGATTGATAGTTAATATCTCTAACATTTCTCTTTGATACTTCTTGTTTCCTTTACATTGTGCAGGTACATTCTCATTATTTCTAACACATGTTTTGGCTTGTGATTGTCTTTACATGTTATTTTAGAGAAATTTTTGTAAAACCATAGATAAGTCAAAAATTTGTGTTATTTTTGAATGTGAGTTCCATCAGGTCACCAACATAGCACAGAAAGCTCAAAATACCAAGGAAGGTTTGGAAAGGATGTGGCTAATGAGTGTGCAATACATTGATGGTTCAAGAAGTTCTGGTGATTTTAATCTTGTTGATGGTGTGAGAAGTTTGGGTGATTTTAATCTTGTTGATGGTGTGAGAAGTTCTGGCGATTTTAATCTTGTTGATGGTGTGAGAAGTTCTGGTGATTTTAATCTTGTTGATGGTTCGAGAAGTTCTGGTGATTTTAATCTTGTTGATGGTTCGAGAAGTTCTGGTGATTTTAACCTTGTTGATGGTGTGAGAAGTTCTGGTGATTTTAATCTTGTTGACGGTTTGAGAAGTTCTGGTGATTTTAATCTTGTTGATGGTTCGAGAAGTTGTGGTAATTTTAATCTTGTTGATGGTGTGAGAAGTTCTGGTGTTTTTAATCTTGAAACTGAGCCTCATGGGTGACCTGAGACCAAGGTGGACAATGATGAGTCAAAGCTGTTGTGGAAGGGAAGCCACTTCCACCTACATGTGAACTAGCAGTGTTGTTGGGCCTTACTATTCCTGCAACATTAGTCCACTGAAAACTAATCAGCCAAGTAATAAAAGCCAGATAGATGCTTTCCGCCTGAGTTAAGTGAGTGTCAGAGAGAAATCCTCGGGAAGCTTGCTTTTCTTTGCTGTCACAACATAAAAGTGAACTATTTCTATACCATATTGTTACATGTGATGAAAAATAGATTCCTTTTGACAATCGCTGGCATTCAGCACAATGGTTGCATAAAGAATAAGTGCCAAAACACAGTCCAAAACCAAATATTCATCAAAGAAAGTTGATGGTGCCTGTGTGGTGGTCCAGTTCTGGTATTATCCACCACAGCTTCATGAAACCTGGTCAGTCGATTACAACAGATTTTACTGCAGCCAACTGGATGAAATGATGAAAGGATGGTGCGAGTTAAGTAGCCAAGACTTGTCAGCTCTCTCGTAAGAACTCTGGACCACATGTCACACAAACAACGTCAGTCAAACTACAGAAGCTGAACTTTGAAACTCTGTCCTCCATTGTGCTCACCAGACCATCCACCAACCAATACCATTTCTTCTAGGCTCTGGACCATTTCTTGCAAGGAAAAAATTCAATTCTCAACAAGCTGTGGAAACTGCCTTCTGCAATTTCTTCACCCCTCAGTCTCCAGGCTTCTTTGCTGCGGGCATAAACAAGCTGTTTGTAGTGTAGGCACAAACTTTAATTGCACTTCCTTTGTTTGAGATAAATAAACACTTTTGATTCAAAATCAAACATTTCATATTTAATGATCTATTAGCAATTGGTCTCTCTGTAGCATATGAAAAAAGTCCAAATTCTGAATTTTCAAATCTATCCATAAGTTTATTCCATTATGCCTTCTACCATTATTCTCCATACATCTTTTATACATGCCAACATGTCACTCAAACTGAGCTTCTCGTTTTACACAGTTCTTTATTTAAGACCTCTGTGGATACAATCAATATTCTCAGAGATTTCTGTTCTCATGCCATCTCCACATGTCTGAATCACACAAATTCCCAAAATGTCAGTTCAAATACATTTTCCTCAAATCCATCAAAGATCACATCTTTCCTCTAAAATCTTACAGAAATTCCTCTTCTCTGTGTTTTGATGAATTCTTTTCCTTGTATTATTTTTGTTTATTTGGATGTTTCTACTAGATTACAAAATCCTTAAGAGCAGAAACTATTTGATTCATCTAGATGTGAATATGCAGAAGGATAAATTTAAAAGTGACAGATTTTAGAGAAAGATATTCCCACTTTGGACAAACATTCAGTGACCACTGTGTGACCTTGAACAAATTACAGTTTCTCTCCTAGCCTTATTTTTTTGACACAAAAGTGGTGATGGTAGGGGGCAAAAAAGCCAATCCTCATAAGAACTATCAAAGAGCTATATCTTATTTTGATCGTTTGCCAAACCTGCTTTTCAGAAAACAAAAGGGAAAAGTTGAAAACAGCTTGCCAGTTAGGCGAAGAGCTATGGACTGGCAGACAAGGAATTTTAGTTGCAGTGGCCCTGGCTGTGTGGGAAATCCTTCAGTAATCATGACCTCACTTTCTACCTCCTCAAAATGAAGTGCAGGGACCAGAGATACTAAGTCCTTAGACTTTTTTCTCCAGCACATCAGCAATGGTCTAATTCAGACTGTAGACAAAGAACAAGAACCAAGAAGTCAGCAGAAACACCCAACCCCATGTCCAGGTCAGAACACTGCAGTGGAGACCATTCCACAGATGGGACATCAAACATTGAGAGGTCACGTCCACAACAAAGCCCTCCCAAAGCCACTGTCTAGCCCCAGGCAGAGCCCCCTTCTGCTCAAAGATGACTTCCATTTGCACTTTCTCAGCACCATGTACCATTGGGCCCGTCTGCCTGCTCTCCTAGTTCATGGTCTCTGGGAGGGTACGTAGCATATGTGTTAGCAGTTCCGTTACCACATACAGCCTGGGGATCAATAAATATTTCATTATGAATGAGTGAGTGAGTGAATGAATAAATGAATGAAAACTTAGAAGAATCAAAAATGTTATTAAAGCCAAAGAAAACAGAATTTTATGCATACAACAACATTTGCCTGAGTGTTTCATTCTTGTGTACCTGTTGTTCTGTTTGAATAGTGGAAGTTGCTATGTTCAAACTACTTTAGTTTTGAGTTTTCCTGTCTCATAGTTAGTGAGCTGTGAGAAGGAGGAAATAGGCACCCACCTCTGCTGCGTCCTCAGCTCGCTCTCCCTAAGTCCTGAGTTATCTAACTCAAGTGGCTGATTCTGCCACCTTGCTTTCTGATATTTTTATGTTTAGGCTTTTATAATGATGAACATTGATCTTTCCATTTAAGACAGTGTTTTGTACATCACCTAAAAAGCCTTGTTAATGACTGCTCATCTGTGTAAATCACTAACTACTTCCCATCAATGGGAGGAATTATCCCAGCATATTTGGTGATAGCTGCTTAACTATAGGTGACTAAGTATCAAATACCAAAATAAATTCGCTTTTAAAAAACCAATTTTTTATTTTTTAAATTTTTTAAAAAATTGTGCATAGATAGATAAATTCTGGTGACTGGGTAATGCCTGATAAAGATCAATAAATTAGTAGATTATTAAAAGTTTTATCTCCAAGACGTCACTCATTTTAATGCACCGATATGCACTATTACCAACTAACACGTCTTGGAAGTAGTCACAAGAGTAATTCCTTGGGAACCAAAAGTAAAGATGAACAAAACTTTACTTGTTTACCCAGAAACTGGGATGTGAAACAGTTAATAATGAAGGCATTTTGAGGGCTTAATAATTACTTTTAAAAAATAAACTTTCTAAAAATAAACCTGATCATCTTGCACATATTAATTCAATGAATTATCACAATGGCTTATGAAATAGACATTATTGTCATCATTCTAAAGATGAGGAAACTGATACACAAAGAGGATATTTTTTCCCGTCAAGCTAGGAGTTGTGGAGATACTAGCAATGGGCATTAACTGATACTTGTTAGAAAAGTGGGTTTCCATTGCCAGCATTGCCTCCTGCACATCATCCCATATACACCTGTGCTCCCCTGGGCAGTCTCCTCTCTTCTCACCACATCCCTGTGGCACATGGTCTCCCCACACTCAGATCAAAACCTACTCCAATATTACTAATTTGTACCGAAAGCATTCTACAGGGACCCCTCCCAGGGTATTTGCGTTCTTAAGGAAAAGCACTTGGACATGTCAGTTTAGTGTTGAATATTAACAGAAAAGGCAGGAAAGAGTGTCTATTATTTGGCATGGAAGAATGAAATTCCTAAGGCTTCTGAAGTCACATGTCTATCTGGCCTTTTTTTTGCCTTGACATTCACTTGAATTAGCATCCAAGCCATCACTGTCACATCACATAGTTGGGAAAACACTATTACAGTCAAAGACAAAATCTGTTATTGAGAGATCATTAAAACAAGAACAAGTATTATTGTTAATGTGTCTGATCTATCAGCAGATGCCTCTGTCTAGTCCATCAGTGGTCCACAAGACAGGGCATGGGGGAGAACACACAAGTAACAAGAGCTCCTGCTGGTGGTGTGAACACTCAGCACAGACCCCAGATCCTGTACTTTTCTCAAAACAACTCTAAGGCCAGAAGAGTTTTGTTATTTATTTATTTATTTATTTGAGAAAGAGTTTCACTTTGTCACCCTCGGCAGAGTGCCATGGAGTCATTGCTCACAGCAACCTCAAACTCTTGGGCTCAAATGATTCTCTTGCCTCAGCTTTCCAAGTAGCTGGGACTATAGGCACCTGTCACAATGCCAGGCTATTTTTTAGAGATGAGGTCTCATTCTGGCTCGGGCTGGTCTTGAACTCCTGAGCTCAGGCAATCCACCCACTTCGGCCTCCCAGAGTGCTAAGATTATGGTCATGAGCCACCATGCCCGGCCTCTCACCTCCTTTCTTGATTTAAATGTGTTTTTCCTCTCACATGGCTTGTATATGTTCATCTGCTAGTTTCATATTAGTATTGGAAAGAAGTATGGAGACTCCTCAAGGAGTTAAAAATAGACCTTCTATTTGATCCACAATCCCATTTCTAGATATCTACCCAGAAGAAAAAAAAAAAAAAATCATTTTACCACAAGGGTATTTGCACTAGAATGTTTATTACAACTCAATTCACAATTGCAAAGATGTGGAAATAACTCAAGTGCCCATTAACCCACAAATGGATAAATAAATTGTGGTTTATGTACACCATGGAGTACTATTTAATCATAAAGAAAGAAAGAAAGAGACTTTGCACCTTCTGTATGTATCTGGATGGATTTAGAGAATATCGTCCCAAATAAAGTATCACAAGTATGGAAAAGCAAGTATCCAATGCAGCTCCAAAGAGTTTAATTAATTTTCCTAAGAACTCACAGCTAGTCAGAAGAGGCATTTTAACAGAATTCTATCTAACTCTAAGAGCTATGGGAACCCAGGCTACTTCCTATCTTTGTCCAACAAAGCTCCCTACCTCAATACATACCAAGTTATAATCATCCTGGTGAATTAAAATAGCACGTTTAGTATAACTTAGACATATTTAATAAGTTACATAGTATTTTGCAACTCTATTTGGTTTTGAAAATGTAATGAAAACCTTTAGTGTGCCGGCGTCAAGTACATTATTTATTCTGTTTCACGTTGGTAGAGTTTCCAAAGCCTTTTGGAATTTGGGACATGCGTTTGAAACTGATTTGATTATGGGATATACAGTTAATTGGTTTTCACATTTGAATTAATTGCCTAAATGTACAAAGAATTTTGAGAAGATTGTGCTTACCATGGTTGCCACAAGGAACATCACAATCTTTAATGGGAATAGTGGTATTATACTTCTGAGGAGGTTTTCTTTCCTTCAGAACCTTTGGATCTACATGCCTGTGACAAATTCTACTTCTCCACATGGCTCTGGGCCAGGTAAAGCTATATCATGCGTTCTGTGGCACAGATCTTTCTATAGATTCATTCATTACAATCATCAGTAGAAACAAGTGACATAGCTATGAAGTAACAATGCCTGTGTTATCGGTCCTTAAGAAGACAACGCTGTAGCTACAACTCTCCTTGAAATAACTGTGGCATCATGCTCTAATCACAGTTTATGCAAACACTGTACAGTTGGAGAGTGCTCCTCAAGAAATTTTCATACAAATTAATTCATTCAGTTCTCAAGAAGAACTCATAAAACGTAAACATAAGAGGAATTATAATATTCATTTGGCGGATGGAGAAACTTGAGTTTCTAGGGCTGAATAACTTGCTTATGACCAAAAAACTAGCAAATAGTGAAACTAATATACTTATGGCATGACAAGTTGTGGACCAGTTTGAACTACACATGCATCCTCCAGAAAGAAGATGATTTGTACCATTTTGTTTAATTTTTGGTCAAAACTTTGACAACACTATGTGTACTAATACTAACGCTCAAGTGGGAGTCAGTTACTAGTGAGCAGACCTGGCTAAGGCCCTCTCACTGCATCTCAACTTAATTTTTTATGACTTACCACTGTTTCTGAGTATCTGAGTCAATCATATACATATACTGGGTCATTCATTTATTCTTTAAAAAAATACCTACCAAGCGATGTTACAGTGCAGTGCCAGACTGAGACACACAGTAGTGCACAATACTCCCCATCACGAATTCAAGAAGCTGATAGCTAGGAAGCAGCCAGTAAGAAAGAAATTATCATCTTATTTAATGAAAGTAAAAAGAGATGATTTTTAGGAAGCAGAGTATCAGTCAAGAAATTTCTCCTTCGGGGGGAGCAGTGGGCCGAAAGCATGAGGAGAAGCCCAAGGGCCCAGTTTTCTCCACACTGCAGGAAACTCCACTGACCTCCTGGGAATATGGAGGGTGTCTGGCTGCTGGCCAGGCACGTGAGTGGGGCAGGAGAGAGTGAAGACGGATAATGACCACATCAACCTGAAGGTGGCCGAGCAGGACGGCTCCGTAGTGAGTCCAAGATCAAGAGACACATCGCTTTGAGCAAGTTGATGAAGGCCTTCTGCAAGAGGTAGGGCTTATCATTAAAAAAAAAAAAATCACTCCTTCAGAAAGCTGTGACATTAAGAACAGGAATTTCACAGTTTAAAGAAAGACAAATAACATTTATTAGGATGAGAATTAAAAGAGATGATTTTTGAGGAGTGGTGAAATCAAACCTGTGAATTGGCCAGGAAATTTCTCCTAGAAAAATGGAGACATTAAAAATAAATAGAAATTGCACAGTTTGCAGGAAAAAGGATAAAATAAATAATATTTATTTTATTTCTGTTTTTTATTTTACTACATTTTGGGAAAGAAGATATATTGCATAATAAAACTGTTTATACATTTAGGGCTTTGTTATAGTTTCAGGATATACTATTGTGAACGTCAGGGGTGTAGTCTATCCTGAGCTTTCTTCTACCTGCTTAATTGGGTTGGTTAGAACATAATGCACTTACAAAGTCACAGCTTTGGCCGTGTTCTTAAATGATGATGTTTTTTCCTGTCCCAAGCATGCAATCTGTGGTCATAATTCTGTTATGAGAAAGATTACCTAGAAGAATGTGAACAGAGTGGTGAAGTTTCCTGGCTAGTGCTAGAAGAAAATTGTTTGAAATTCAGATGCCCCTGACCTCATATGCTTTCCTGTTGACCTTAAAGACATTAGGTTATTACACGGTTTATATACACACTACGAAACACGGTCAGGGTCTTATATTTCTTTCCATCATGTTTGGAACAAAGAATTCATGTTAATTTATATTACTTCTTATAAACATTCTAATTTTTTTTCTAAGTGTCACTAGGAATTTTTGCAAGATTTGCAATATTATGTGCCTGAATATTCAGACTATATTTTACATAACATCTGTTGGAAATATAATTATGTAGTATTGTGCAATTCCAATTGATAGCATATTTTAAAAAGTCAGATCTGAATTTAAAATTTCTTTTTTGCATAATGGACAACATCAACTCAACACCAAGATTATGCTCATAAAAAGTAGAGTACATTTAACACAAAATGAAACAATAGATACAAAAGGTAATGTATTATTAAAGATACTCCCAAATATTGATATTGTTTGAGCTATTTCACTTATATGAAGTCCTATAATGATGCTTTAGAACATTTACAAATTTGTAAAAATCACAGAAAGTCAAAAGTGAGTTTAACATTTTAAGATCTACTCTCTCATTTTATAAATGAGAAAAGTCATTTAGTTAAGTCAAAAGCTCACAGTGCTGGTTGGTAGCAATGTTGGAATGATTCAAGTATCTTTTTTTTTTTTTTTTTTTTCCAGACTCAAAAATTGTATTCTTCACTAAAAATTAATGAGCTACCAAGTTATCTCTTTTGGGGGGACGGGGGGAAGTTCATTGAGGGTATAAAGAATTAGGTTACACTGGTTGAATGTGTTAGAGAAAGTTTCTCTTGTGTCCTGCCCCCAAGAGGTGTGCCACACCCCGTGACCCCCCCACTCCCCTCACTCATTCCCCAACCCCCACCTTGTATTAGCTCATCTACTGCGTTCACATTAGGATTGAGTACATTGGATTCCTGCTTCTCCATTCTTGTGATGCTTTACTAAGAAGAATGTGTTCCACCTCCAGCCAGGTTAATACAAAAGATGAAAAATTCCCATCTTTTTAATGGCTAAATAGCATTCCCTGGTGTACACATACCACAACTTATTGATCCATTCCTGCATTGGTGGGCACTTAGATTGTTTCCACATTGGGCTGATTATAAATTGAGCTCCAAAAAACAGTGTAGTGCAAATGTTCTTATGATAAAAGGATTTTTTTTATTCTGTGTAGATGCTTAGTAATGAGACTGCAGGATGAAAAGGAGGTCTAATTGGAGTTCTTTGAGGATGTTCTGCACTTCTTTCCAAAAGGGTTATATTAGCAGTTTAAAAAGTCTAGTTCTTAGATTTCACCTTGCTATTAGCTTTATATTTCATAGAAAGTTCAAAAGGTTTGCAAAGATTCTTTGAAATGACTCTTCCACCACTTAGAATTGATGCTTGTGTGTATAAATGTAGAAAAGATTCTACAACTCAAGAAAACTCAAATTGTTTTGGTCATGGCTTTTAGTCTTTGTGAGTACTGGCCTGTTTACTAAACAGATGGAGACCCATTGTAAAGATACCTTAGAACTCATCCTTGAAGAATAGAAAATGAATAGAACTTACGGGAAGTCAGAGATACAAATGGTCTTCATTACTCTGTATCTTTCTACTCAGCCAGCTACCATCCACCTGCCATCCATCTATATAGAAATCCATCTACCATCCACCTTTCCTGGTATTTGTGCATGATGTATATTTGTACTTATGTATCTAGCTACCTATTTGCTACCTTCCTACTTGCTATTCTGCAAGAAAGTTGAAATTATTGTTTTGTCATGAATAGGGAGGCACTCATAAATTTCTATACTCAATATATGTCTATCATTAGTGCCAGAGAATCCAAACTTTCTCTCCACATATCACCTTTGTCAATATTGCATTTCACTAAGCTGTGAGACCCTTTCTTGCTTCTGGATGGAGTAAGTAGAGTTCACTCTAAATCAAACCAGAAAGAAGAAAACACTAACTCTGCCCTGAATTGACCAGAGGTGTGTTTACTGTCATGCATCCTTCACAGCGGGCTGGATTCTGAGCAGTGTCATTAGGCCATTTCTCCAGCGTGAAAACACGAAGTCCAGTTACTTGACCCTAGATGGTACAGCCCCCACACCCAGGCTCTGGGCCAAAGCCTGTTGCTCTTGAGATACAAACCCATACAACATGTTGTACTGAACCCCATAAGCATGCGTGTATCTAAACATGGGAAAGATGCAGCAAAAATATGATATAACAATCTTACCAGACCACTGTTGCCCATAGGGTCTGTCATTGACCAAAATGCCATTATGCAATGCGTGACTATAATGGTTCGTAGTTGCTAGTAGACAAACACAGACGTGCAAAAGCAAACTACAAAGAACCCAAAAGAAAATAGCTGGAAACCTTGCATGTGGATGGGAAGAACCGAGGGAGGCTCTTGGTTGACAATACAGTTCTTAGAAGACCTTCCACGAGAGCAGCTCTTGTGATAAGCATGTCGCAGAACGCCAGTCATCAGGCTGAGGAAGGACAGAGCTCACGCCTGGGACAGAGGCTTAACTGCACTTATACCAGAGACAGAACATTAGGAAACCATAGAACAAGGCCTCAGATGTTGTGAGACAAATAAATAAAATAAATAAACCCAGTTACTAAAACCTCAGTACAAGAATAGGAATTAAAAGCGAGGTGAGCTCAGGTTTAAACAGACAAAGAGCTCCTGGCAATAGAACCACCTGAGTCACAGGCCCCAAAGCAAAGTAAAACCTTAAATAGGAGGGATTTAACTTGCTGTACTGTGCACCTTTGAGTGCCCAACACCCTGCCAAGTGTTGCCATCTGGTCATAAATCTATCTACATTTTATAAACCAGCAATTAGGGTGAATATGTGTCTTCATACACTTCGTCATCAAGGGTTATCTTTCACGTAATCTCAATTTCTTTATATATTTTTTGAATTTTTTTTTTGTAGATCCTCTTTCTGTTTCATATCTGACTACCATCATTTCTAAACATATCAATGTGAGAATTGGTTGCAATCTTATCCTAAAGTTTATTTTGTGAATAGAATTTTCTTTACCCCCACTAGGTATTTGACAAATTAAATTTAGTAACTGTGCTGACGTATAAAATGACTGAATTCAGGCTAAAAGTAACATTTAAAGTTACTCTTCACTGTATAATCTACTGACCGTAGTCTCAGTGGATATGTAAATTATATCACCTTTTTCTCAACACATGAGCTAGAAAAATAAACAGAAACACACAGAAAATAGGAGAATAGGAGCTTCTGAGTCATATCTTAAAATGACTATGTAATATTTTAAATTTGTATGCTAGGATAAGAACACTAAATTGTAGAAATGATTCCTGGGGCAACTTGGTCATACAAAGTAGTAATAAGATGTTTCTCCAAAGAATTCAAAACAGTATTTTTTACTGAATGTAACGAAGCCCTTTTGAGGTATACAGGAAATGAATAAAAGCATTCCTATTATATAAGTAAAAAGATAAAATGCACAGGCTGCTTATACCTAAAAACTCCAAATTTAGATAAATATATGTGTCTATATCAATCCAGAAGGTAACAATGATATCACACTCTACAAATTGTGTAAGCTTGACTCATTTATAAAGCCAAGGGCTCACACTGCTTACCAGAGACAAAATAATTTTTTTCATTCTATTTCTCAGACTCGGTATGCCAGATAAAAAGATTGTATCCATTTGGAATGAAACAAGTATGTATATTCAAATAAAGAGATATAAATGTTTCCTATTTATTAGTAACATGTTTTTAAATTATACTGTAAGAACACAAGAAATATACACAAATACAGTTCTTCATAGAGTATAATTTAAAAACTTTTTAAAAGCAAGATCCTTAAAACATTTATAATGATTGATTCAGTACTTTTATATCAGAATATAACCTTAGAAAGTAATTAAACATGTTGGTATGGACCTAATACAAAGATATTGAAGCTTAATTTCATATATAATTCTAGATATTTGGTTAATAAAATTCTGATACATCTATATGAGGAAGGATTAAACACTTTTGAAGACTATAATAGTACAATATGATAATAACAAAAATAGGATACAAAATAGTACATGAATGAGTCACAGTTTCTTGGTTGCAAGCAACAGAAAAAAAAATGGATAATTTAAATGAAATAATATCTTGCATAAGAAGAAAGAGGAAACAGAGACAAGGTAAGTAATCAGACTCGAAAGAGGCAGTTTTGAGGATCCAGCAAGTGAGAGATAATTGTCAGTCTCATGTGCTTACCACCACCTCGCAGGCAAACACCCACACTCTGAACCACTGCATTCAGACTCTACGTGTCGGGACAGCCTTGGATCCGTCTAGTTTGGGTCAATTGTTTGCCACTTGGCTACAGAAACTTCACAGGTAGTTCTCCCAATCTAGTCTATTATGGACAAAAAAATATTTTTTTTTACCTCCCTCCCCCAAACTGGAAAAAAGTAGCAAAACATTAAGGAAGTAATTAATAATGTAACAATAGCTGTTTTCTTGTTTATTTTTTTCAAGTTTTATACATCAAAATTATTTTGTTTCCAGAAAGGTAATATTGATTTATTTAAAAAGCAGGGTCATGCCACAGAGCAAAGATAAATGATGTAGGCGGGGATTGAATTTCTTACTGTATTTTCCTTAAAACTCAACTCCAGGATGTAGAGATTTGCAGTATGATTAATCTTCTGTCTAAAATCAGAACTACAGAAAAAACCTCACAAATGCTTTGCGCTGTCTCTTATCTGTCCCTAGGCTGGTCCTTCTACTTTTGTTTTTCAGGTGCAACTGAGAACAGGTGTCCTGGTTGAATCTGCAACCAACATGATGATATTTCCTGTAAGTTTCACGACTGAGCTGAGATACTCTAGTTTTCCTTCCTTTCAAATGTATCTTTTGTTAACCTCAATTGACTACTACAATATTTCATTAAAATAGTGCCTGTGGCTCAAAGGAGTAGGGTGCTAGCCCCATATGCTGGAGGTGGGGGGTTCAAACCCAGCCCTGACCAAAAAAAAAAAACTGCAAAAAAAAAAAAAAGAAGAATATTATTTTTAATTAACCATAGGTCACCTTTAAAATGATAATATAATTCTTGTAGTTTTAACTTTCGAGTTGGTAATTCATGATGAGGTTTCTTTTTCCATTAATTATGGAGCAGAGGCTGTCAACTCAAAACAAATTTCGCAGGAATTTGATGGGATTTGAAAACTCTTTTTGAAGGTTATTAGAAAGGAATCTCTTAAGCCGGAATCACAGCCTTAGGTGATGGTGAGAAAGATGCCTGGCCCTCAAGGAACCCATCCAGGGAAGTAATAAAAGGGTTGTTTTTCTATCTTTTGAAGAATTGGAGTGGAAGAAAGAAAAATATTTACCAGAGACAAATAGTTGAAATCGATCTACATGGAATCTACTTTTTATCTTTTAAGCCTGTTGAATTTGCTTAAAGTTTGAAGTAGCAATGACTATTATTTAAGATATTTAAAAAATTGTTTTAGTTATCATGTATTTTTAATCTTTAAACTGTTACAATTTTTTAATATTAATTTTTTCATGATATTAGGCATGGTAGAAGTATCACAAGGGAAAAGTCCAAACAATTTTATTTTTGCCCCTTGTTCTACTATTTTTCGGCTTTATGATCCTGGATTATTTACTCGATCTTGCCAAGTACAGTTTCTGCTACTGAAGAAATAGATTTAACACCAGCTGCTGCCATTAGTAACTCAGAGAATCATTGTGTGAATGGGATGAAATGTATTTATGAAGATGCTTGAAAAACTGTACATTTTTATAGAAATGTAAACTATCATCATTATACATACAAAACAAGAGATTTGAGTTTCTAAATTATCTTTGATTTTGAATTATTGTTACATATAAATTGTTGACTCTACATTTCAAAACTGAAGTTACGCAATCAATAGTTTCTTGATCAATGAAAGAGGATATTATGCAAACCTCATGAGTTTTGATTTGTATACATTATTTTTTTTAATTGATTAAAAAGCTTTCTTTGAAAATGCATGACATTTACAGTAGCTTTTTATGAATTCTTTATGATTTTAGCGTTTATGAAAGTGACATTGACAGCACCAGTAACTGTGTATCTCTAGGAAAAGGCGTTAGCACTGCCTCCTGAAGGTCACGGTGAAGAGCCACCTCACAACATGGAAGGAAGCTGCTTTGGTCTCTAGGGCTATTTAATTATGCAGAGACTCCCAGAAAGGGCTTCATTTGTGCTCGTGGTTTTCAAGTCACTGTCCATTAAGAGCTAAAATGGAGTCTGCCAATTTGCTTTATGGGCTATGGAACAGTGCTGTGTGAGCAAGAGGAAAAGCGTTTCCCAGGTCAGCCGGGCAAGGCTGAGGAGGGAGCCATGTGACCTGCACCAGGCGCTGTTGCACGGACCGGGGGTTTTCTGTAAAGGGCTGGCTAGTAAGTATCTCAAAAT
This sequence comes from Loris lydekkerianus, assembly GCA_963574355.1. Classification (NCBI taxonomy): domain Eukaryota; kingdom Metazoa; phylum Chordata; class Mammalia; order Primates; family Lorisidae; genus Loris; species Loris lydekkerianus. Next base: position 12,000 of record CAUYPK010020199.1, on the reverse strand, counting down.
TTATATGTGACATACAGCCTCTGTCCCCTGTTATGTGTCATGATGGCTTGTGGTCCTGTATGTTTCACAACTCTTTAAAAATATAAAAATTAGTCCAACCTAGAAGACCGTAAGAACCACATCACAGGTTGAATTTGGCACACTGGCCTAGTTTTTGGACCCCTGTTATAGACAGACAAAGGCATTTGCTCATGTATGACACGGTTGAATAACTCTCAGAATATTTTCTACCTCACTCACTTTTTAACTTTTCTCAGAGTTTTGCTCATAGATCCACATCATTTGATAATTAGACTTTATACTGCTGACTTAAGTTTCCCTTCCTAAAATGAACATTACATATAAATAGAAAAACTAAAACCTAACATCTGCCAGTGATTTAAAAGTATCCATTCCATTCTTTTAAGTGAAGTCTGCCCACGACTCGACTCAGACTGCCCCTGGACTGTGCCCCAGGTGAGGTATAAAAGCAAAGCTCGTGGCACACACCCGAGGCTATTCCAGGAATGATCAGAGCCCTCTGCTTTCTTCCTCCCTGGATCCTGGAGCGCGTTTCCTCTCTCCCACTTCTGAATCCTGAAGCCTTCCTTTCTGTACCCAAAGCAACTTTGATTTGGTTATTCTTTGTCTGCTGTGTTTGATTTTGGTCCCTGCCTCCTGGTATATCTTCATGTTATTCATTTTTACCTTCTCCTGAGTATTTTGTATCCTCTAAAGTCCTAATTGAGAACAAAACAGTAGAATTCAGCTTTCTGAGTCTTGTGAGAATTAAACGAGATAATCCAAGTTGGGGATTTAGTTTACAGGTCCTCAAAAATCCACAGTCATCAATAGGCAGAGTGTAGAGGGTGAAAACGTCAGGGCTCCAAAGGTCTTGCAAGGTGAGCAGAGGGAGGTGCGGGACGTTTCTGCACTTTGTCCTCCGTTCCTGCGGAGGGGAGAACCAGATGAAGATAGAAAAATAATTATTTCCATATTTTCTCAGAGTCAATCCAGCCTCTGGTTGAATTACTCAAATTAGTGATACAAAGTTCTATACCAGTGGTTCTCAACCTTCCTGATGCTGCGATCCTTTAACACCGTTCCTCATGTTGTGGTGACATGATGGAAATGATTTTCATTGCTGCTTCATGACTGTAATTTTGCTACTGTTATGAATCGTAATGTAAATATCTGATATGCAGGATGTATTTTCATTGTTACAAAGGGGTCGTGACCCACAGGTTGAGAACCGCTGTTCTATACAAACAGTAGGAAAAGCTTCTCTAGATGTGCAAAGAATACAAATTCACAGTAGAGGGCTAAGTAGCAATAGATGCTCCGCACTTTTATTTTAAAAGTCGTGTTTTTTAGACAGGCGTAAAGACTTTTTCTTCCCAGTCTAAACACCTTAGAATGGCATGAAACAGCCTCCCAATCTGTTCTTACCCAATTTCCACACGGATCCTGCAGTCTCCCGGTCCCCTTGCCCCCTCTGACCCCTTATGCCTCTGTTCTCCTGCAGGTTCGTGGAAATGCTCTTCCTGCTTAAAGGCAGATACTCATCAGCAGCTCAGCGAAGCCTCACCTGCCACCTGCCAGCCTCACTCTCTGACTCCAGACTGCTAGTTTTGCCTTCCTCTATGTTGAGATGACACTTTATGCTATTTTATTCATCTTTTTCTTAGTTTGCGGGGAATTATATGTCGGTATTTCTCTCTTTTCCTCTAGACTGTGACCCCCTCCTGGACAGGGGTCTCATATGCATCTTAGCCTCAATATCCAACAGAGTCTCTGTTGGACTCAGTAGTTCAAACTCAAGTGTCTATTGAATTGAAGAGTCGATTGAACAGACTATGAACTTTTAAAATTTTTCTGACAATTTTTTGGAAATTTTTGCTAACCTCGTCTTGAACTCTGGATGCAAATTCATAGTGTAGTTCTGAGATTCCTTGTCTACAACCATGTTCTTTCTGATCAGAGCAGTAGATTCATTTTATTGAGTATTCTCATAGGAGAATCATGAGTTGAAAGAGCTGGATTTACATAATCCGATGTGCTGACACTATTCATCCATTTAGAAAACATTTGTTGCCCATCAAATATATGGTAAATGTTAGCGCTAGAGACAAAATAGTATGTTTCTTGCCCACACAGAGCTCTCAGGAGAGGGAAAAAGGCACAGAAGAAAATGATCCTGGGTGATGAAAGCCATCACTTACGCAAGCCCAGGTGCTACGGCAGCAAACTGAAAAAACAGAGAGCCCGGATTAAATAAACAAAGCACGGAGAGACATTGTCCCTACTAGTGGCACAGAAACAAAGTTGGCTGATTTTCTGTGGTTCTGTACATCACAGGAAAACACCCGAAGAAGTCACCGAACCAGATTGTCCAGTTGGCTTTCCTGCATTCCCACTAGAGAGGTGACAAGAAACTTCTCCTTACATAACATTTTTACAGAATCCTGTTTCTTACTCCACAGTGACCCTTCCAGCAAAAAGTGGACAAATAGCTCTTGTTAATGTGCACAGGGCACATTGTTGCCGTTTATGAAAACTCATGAACCAACAGGCACACAAACCATCTAAGGGCCCAGACCTCTACATTTTACAATCATCTTTACTTCCTTCCTATTTTTTGCTATTTCCCATTTAAAAGCTATTTACTTTTCCAGCAACCATAGTTTCTAGCAAAGCAAGACTCTTTTTTTTTTTATTTTTTTTTTTTGAGACAGAATCTCATTATGTTGCCCTCCATAGAGTATTGTGATGTCACCGCTCACAACAACCTCAAACTCTTAAACTCTCTTGCCTCAGCCTCCCAAGTAGCTGGGACGAGATTCATTTTTTATTTCTTAATTAGAGAAGCTTTTCTTTAAGCTCACTGATCCAAACATCATTGGTAGCATTTTGGGTTCTGCTCACGGCACCACCCTCAACTTAGCTTGCCCTCTAGGTAAGTATCTCCTCTCTGAACACATTCGTCCAGACCACTCAAAGTTTCTCTTTCAGTCATCTCTGAACACATTCCTCCAGACGGCTCAAAGTTTCTCTTCCTCTCAGTCATCTCTGTGCTTGAGGTCTAAATTTCCTCCTATTCTTAAAAAAAAGCTTAATTCTCTTATGAATCGCCGTCATTTTCTTTTGTTATTTTTCTAATATGTTCAAGCCTTTACATTCATCTGCCTTGATAGCATCACCCTATGGGGACTTTTCTCCACTAAATCAAAACATTTGGTGTTAAAAAGACAGACCTTCCTCTCCATGAAGGTATTCTTGCTTTCACTAGCCTCCTAAAACTTTACCTCAATACACTTCTCACAATACACTTCTCACAAGCACTTCCAGTCTATGGTCAGAACCCACTGGACCACACAGAATAAACCAACCCTTCCTTTCTTGCAGCCTTTCGGATACATTGGATCATTTGTAATCTCCAGACAACATATTCCGATTTTTCTTACTCATTTTTTTTAAGAACACATCTTCCACATCAGTTTGCACTAATGGTCTCTTCTGTACCTCTACTGTGGGGGACTTGGTTTGTCCTCTTTAAGTGTGGTTTCTTTATGATAAGAACAGATATTAAACATATTTTTATCATCCTTTACTGATAAATCAGATCCTATGTAATATCATTCACATACATGGCACTATTCTTTCAAAGATTGGTGTTCTCGTAGTTTTTAAATTAATACTCCATCATGGAGACTACAAGTTGGAGTTAGCAATGGGGAGAAGGAAGTAAGCTAAACGTACTTGTGGGATGTTTTATTTATTCCTATTAATTTTTATCTTATTGGTTTGTATTTATACTTAACCAATCATGACCTTCTTTTATTCTTTAATCTTGTTTTGTAATTCTGTCCTGTAAGCTACCCTGCATAATATATATTATTTTTAGATTTGAGAGTCTTAAATGTTTCTGTATCTTCACTAATAGAGAGGTCTTATACCCCTGCTCCAAGACTCCAAAGCCCAGGTCCAGGACCCATCCTCTTCTTTTGAATCATCCATGTAAACATGTAAATTCAGTCTACAGTCCTCCACTCTACCAGTTGAGCGGGATTACACCTGCAGTGCATCTTACAAGGGTACATGTGAAACTTAGTAAATGTAGACTATAAATGTCTTAACACAATAACTAGGAAAATGCCAGGAAGGCTATGTTAACCAGTGTAATGAAAATGTGTCAATGGTGTATAAAACCAGTGTATGGTGCCCCATGATTGCATTAATCTACACAGCTATGATTTAATAAAAAAAGAATTAATTAAAAAATAAAAAATAAAAAAATAAAGTGATTTCAATGACTATAGACAAATATAAAAATAAACATGTGAGTTCGTAAAACTTCCATTTGCTACCTTAGGTTATAGTGGATCCTTACAAAAGTTTCAATATACACAGAAATCAAGAAACATAAAATCTGCACAAGGATGGAAATACATGAAACCCTCCCAGCAACACAGGTAAGCTGAGCAAGGTCATACTTGCACGGGTGAATCAGAAAGGATGCTGTTATTCTTCTTAGCAAAGTATCTCAAGAATGGAAGAAAAAGTATCCAATGTATTCATCCCTACTATGAAGCTAATTTATAGCTTTCACATGAAGGCTATAACCCAACTATAGCACAATAATATGAGGAAAGGGCCAAAGAAGGGGAAGGGAGGGGAAGGGAGGGAGGGAGGTTGAGGTGGAGGGAGGGTAGTGGGTGGGGCCACACCTAGGGTGCATCTTAGAATGGGTACAGGCGAAACCTACTAAATGCAGCATTCAAATGTCTTCATACAATAACTAAGAAAATGCCATGAAGGCAATGTTAAATAGTTTGAAGAAAATATTTCAGATTGTATATGAAACCAGCACAATTTACCCCTTGACTGCACTAATGTACACAGCTATGATTTAATAATAATAAAAAAAAGGACGCTGTTAACTATGTTTCTTGGAAGTGAAATAATGAACCATAAAATAGTCATCTCAAAACTTTCATAGTGACCTTTGTATCAAGCCCTGGTGATAGGGAACTAGGGGCTTCTGCTCATTAGCTGGATATAAGCCTTGCCGTAGATCTCACCCTTAGAAGTGGTGGGTGTACCTTTGATAACCCCGGCATATGTGCTTTTGTGTAATTCACTCCCATGGAGTGCAGGGGAAGCCTGTGACTTTTAGCCCACCGATGAAATATGGCAAAAGTGACAGGATAGTCACTGCCATAATTGTGTTACAATATGTGCAGCTCCAGCTCAGCAGACTGGAGAGAGGAATTCCCTTCCTGGCTTTGAGAAAGTTGCTGAGATGTGGTGGGAGAGCTTGTGAGAGGCTCCTGTAACAAGGAACTGTGGACAGATCAGGAGCTGAGAGTGGCCCCCAGCTAACAGCCAGCAAGGAAACAAGGACTTCAGTCCTGCAACCACGAGAAACTGGACACTTCTGTCTTGGCACCTGTAGCTCAGAGGCTAGGGCACCAGCCACATACATGAGAGCTGGCAGGTTGAAACCAGCCCGGGGCCAGCTAAACAACAATGACAACTGTAACAAAAAAACAGCCAGGCATTGTGGCAGGTGCCTATACTCCCAGCTACTTGGGAGGCTGAGGCAGGAGATTCACTTAAGCCCAAGAATTTGAGGTTGCTGTGAGCTGTGATGCCACAGTACTCTACCCAGGGTGACATAGTGAGACAGAAAGAAAAAGAAAGAAAGAAAGAAAGAAAGAAAGAAAGAAAGAAAGAAAGAAAGAAAGAAAGAAAGAAAGAAAGAAAGAAAGGAAGAACTGGACACTTCCAATAAACATGTGAGTGAAGAAGAGGACCCCAAATTCTGGAAGGAGCCCAGCCTGGCTGACACTTTGACTATAGCATTGTGAGACCCTAAGCAGAGAACCCTAAGCCTCATGTGACTCCTGACCCATGGACACTGGGAGCTGATATATCTCTATCGTTTTCAGGCATTAAGTATGTGGCAATTTATTGTGCAGCATAGAAAACAAAGACACATGTTGCTTTTGCACAACTCAGGCTAACATTCATTTTGGTCTATCTGACAGCCTGATGCAGGTTCCTGTGATGTTCCTTCAGAATCATGCTGATAACTTAGAAGTAACATATTTACTGTGCTCCCGGTTAGACATCATGGACCACAGAAGACAGAGAGTGGAATCACGTAGCTCATAGTCTTATTGTCAAGAAGTATCCAACAACAGAAATTAAAAAAATGATTCTGTGGCACATCTTAAAATGCTCTATAAAGCCAAAGGAAGAGAGAAAGAGATGATTTTACAGAGCAGAACACCCATGGAGACTGCCCAGTAAGTGGGTAACACCTCCTCGAAAAGTCTGTCCCCAATGCCACCAAGAAGGGTAAGTTACATGTATAATGTGTGATTTTTAAGAATGTATAAGATTATAAGAACAGCACAATACCTGGCCGTTCTCACTCTTGTAAAATATGCAGCAGGAAATGAGATAATATACAAAAACATCTAGCACAGAAACTGGCTAGATGTTTAAGATAAGCTGGCTGACATGAAGCACTAATTTATATTTACATGTTATGACCCTCTGCAAGTGGCAGAAGATTGCTCAGGTTCTGCATGTCTGGCCGTGGAGACTCATCAAGCCTGAATCACACCATGTAATGAGGTCTTGGTAGCTCTCCCAGGTCCTCTATCTCCCAACATCTGACTACGGTGCTCCTCCCTTCCATGTCTCTCTGCACCGCCACTAAAACGCACCAACCTCTTTAACCCGGGGAAATGCAGGCTTGCTGAGAGGCAGCCATTCCTTGCGTGGAGGGTTCTTCTGATTCCAGCCCACACCTGGAGGCACAAAGGGCCCCGCAGAGCAGTTCTGAATCATTGTGGGAAGGGGACTCTCAATAGACACTATCTTGTTTCTCCACCCGTTTGAGAAGCCAAGTAAATGCATGCTGCAGATTACTTCCAAAAGAGGCACTCTTCTTGCAAGAGATGTTAATCAATAAGGCTAAAAGGGCCCCTTCCAGCATGTTTGAGCGGAACTCAACAGGCAAATCTGTGCACCACTCTTATTTACCCTCGGTAAATAGAGAACATAAAACATTCATGTCACATCCTTTGCGAAGAAACTTTCATTTCTCATCCCTTTTTCTTTCCCTGACAAAATAGTCTTAAAGTGCCCATTTAAATGCCTCTGATGTCTGAGAAATCTCTTCTGACTTCCCAAGGCAATAGTCTCTCTTATTTGTGTCCATACGGTACCCTGTTTATATTTCACCTTATATTTTATGTCTATCATCTCCCAATATTATGAAGTTCTCTGTAATGGAGATGACAAGGATGATAACAGATCTAAAAACTTGTGTCCGAACCTCCGACCTGCTTCATTGTAGAAATCCAATATATGTTTGGCCAACAAATAAAATAACCTATACAAAATGCACCCAAATTCAGGAGGAATTTCCCCAAAACTCAGAGATTCAGTTGGTGTATCGGAAGTGGTAAACTTCCATGTAAAGTTTACCACTTCTGATGGATGGAGCTGGAACATATTCTTCTTAGTAAAGTATCCCAAGAATGGAAGAAAAAGTATCCAATGTACTCACCCCTACTATGAAACTAATTTAGGGTTTTCACATGAATGCTGTAACACATTTGCAACCTAGGAATAGGGGGAGGGGGGAAGGGAGGGAAGGGAGGGGGGATGGGGGTGGAAGGAGGGGGATTGGTGAGAATACATATGTGGTGCATTTTACAATGTTATATGTGAAACTTATTAAATGTAGAATGTAAATGTCTCAACACAATAACTGTGAAATTGCCAGGAGGGCTATGTTAACCAGTGTGATATAAATGTGTCAACCGGTCTGTGAAACTAGTGTATGATGCCCCATGATCATACCAATGTACATAGCTATGATTTAATAAAAAAAAAAGAAAAAAAAATGTACCATGAAAATGTCAGAATAGTCTATGAACCATGTAGCCATAATTCAAATTGTTTGAATATTTTTACTTGAAAGGATGTGTTTTATTTTCAAAAGTACTAAAATATTATAACTTATATAAAATGAAAACTTTTAAACAAAACAACAACAAAGTGGTAAAAAAAAATAAAAGAAAGGATTAATAAACTATGGTATATTTATACTATGGAATACTATTCAGCAATGAAAAAGATGGAGACTTTGCATCTTTTGTATTAACCAGGATGGAATTGGAGAACATTCTCCTTAGTAAAGTTTCACAAGAGTGGAGAAGCAAGTGTCCAATGTACTCAATACTAATATGAAACCAGTAGGTGAACAAACACATGCTTACACAAGAGAAAGACAATTAAACTCAAGGTGGGTTGAGGAGAGAGGGTGAAGGAAGGGAGGGGGCATGAGGAAGGAGGGGATTTTGGTAAGCTCTCACTTAATAGGCACAATGTAAACATATACGGCACAACTCCTGATGGAGGGGCACAACTACAATTTGGGTGATACCTAACAAACGCAAACAAAGTAAGCTAATCATCTATAACCTCATATTAATCTGAAATTTAAAAGAAAAAAGAAAAATGAAAAACTAAAAACCCTGAAGTTGTTTTGTGGTGAAAAACTCCTTCAGAATATATCACCTACTATTCTGTAGGAAGGGAAGATGTGTCCTGTCTCTTCACCTGCAAATATCTTGATAGGTAGAGTTCTGGGCAGTGGCTGGTCATACAGAGCCCATGATTGTGACAAGTTAGAAAATCTGCTATATAGCTCACATGTGATCTCAGGAAATTTAACTGGCCTTTTTGAATCTCAGCAAAAATACTATCTGCATTAAAGATGGCAGCCGAGTAACAGCTTCCCTGAAACTAGGCATGGTGATTCTGGGGAGACAAGACTCCAGGCATCTCTGGCTGGTGGGATCTGCCTATAATCATCACTTTGAGGATACAGGGAGCTAGCAAGGGACTTCTGGACCTGAAGAGGAGGACAAAAACTGTGGAAAACAGGCAAGTGTTTACGTGTGTTCGATTGACCTAATCACGCTGGCAATGGTAAGTACAAGCAGCAGTGAGACTGCAAACTGGAAAGGCCTTACCTGTGAACTGTTTTGGTGTTCTTGGATTTGGCACTCAGTTGAACTACCTTAGGGACAGCCTAAGCAGGAGTGTGGAGAATTTTGGGCATTGTCTGTGATGCCAGACAGAGCCACTGAGCTGGGCGTAGGAAGCCATTGTGAAAGAATTGCCCCGGCAAGCTCTGCCCGCAGGGTCTCAGAGCAAGGATCAGGCAGGATGAAGTAACCTAGTGACTGAGCAGCCTAAAGGCAGGGACTGAGCTGCCTTACAGCCTTAATCCTTAGGGGCAGAGTGAGATGGTTTTGTTACACTGGAGCCTTGGGCTGTTGCCCTGGGTAGAATGCTGTAACAACACAGCTCATAGCAACCTCAAACTCCTAGACTTGGCACCGCCCAGAACTCGATAAGAGCTGTGCAGCAACCCATGACCAGTGACCCGCACCCACTGGGCCTCCACATTCCATGACCAGGAACTTCAGGAGCCATGCAACCCTGCGTCCTCCTTCCTGTGTCCTCCCAGCCTCCACACTAGCCCGTTCATCTGACCAAGGACTCTGGTAGCTGCGTGCCCTCTGGAGCCCTCCCTGCCTCTGCGTAGAGCCCTTCTCCTGGCCAGAGACTGCTGGAGACTTGGGCTTTCTGCACCAAAGTCACTGGGTGCCAGGCACTCCCAGAACTGTGCGCACCACCTCCAGGCCTGTTGCTGAATCCAGGTGTGTCACACACCAGAGCTGCTTCCAAAACCAGAGCTCCCTAGCTGGAGCATCCCCAGAGAAACTACACAGGGTCACTCCTTCAAAGATCCAGCAACAATAGAGTGATCCCAATAGCGTCTAATCTTGGACAGACACCTCCCCAACTCTGAGGACGGCCAGAGGCAATGGTGAAAAACAACCATGAGGCGAAATCAACAGAAAAACTCTGGCAATATCAACAATCAGAGAAGATCTACTCTTCCAAGGATCAATGGGGCAGAAACAGCACAAGACCCCATGCAGAAACAAATAGCTCAGATGTCAGAAATTGAATTCAGGATCTGGATAGCAAACAAGATCGAATTAGAATTCCAAAAGTTATCTCAAGAATTCAACGGATTCAAAGACCAAATGACCAAAGATTTTGACACATTGACACTAAAAGTTGCATTCCTCAAAGATCTGAGAAACACAGTAGAATCCCTCAGTAACAGAATGGAGCAAGTAGAAGAAAGGATTTCTGATATTGAAGACAAAGCTTTCAAATGCTCCCAAACCCTCAAAGAGGAAATGGAGAGCAAAAACAGACCACTGTCTCAGAGAACTCTTGGATAATTCGAAGAAAACCAATATTTGTCTTATAGGGAATCCCCAAAAGTGACGAAATGGCTTCACAAGGCACAGAGTCTCTTCTCCATGAGATTATGAAGGAGAACTTTCCAGACATGCCATGAGATTCCGAAATTCAGATAGCAGACAGTTTCAGAAATCCAACACGACTCAACCCAAATAAGACATCCCCCAGACACATCATAATCAATTTCATTAAAGTTAATATGAAGGAGAAATTTCTAAAAGCAGCCAGATGAAAGAAAACCATTACCTACAAGGGGAAGAATATTAGAATAACTGCAGATCTCTCTGCTGAAACCTTTCAAGCTAGAAGAGGATGGTCATCGACTTTTAATCTCCTAAAACAAAATAACTTTCAACCCATGATCCTGTACCCAGCTAAACTGAGCTTCAGTTATGATGGAGAAATTAAATACTTCAACGACATTCACATGTTGAAGAAATTTGCCACAACTAAACCAGCTCTCCAGGACATTCTTAGAACTATCCTCCATAAAGACCAGCGTAATTCTCCACCAAAAAGTAAACTCACCCAAAAAATTTTTGATCAAATCTCAACTCCCACAGTCGCAAAAGGATTAAAAATGTCCACTGGACTCTCGAAAGTCTTATCAATATTCTCAATTAATGTGAATGGTTTAAATTGTCCTCTAAAGAGGCACAGGTTGGCTGACTGTATACAAAAACTCAAGCCAGATATCTGCTGCATCCAAGAATCGCATCTTACGTTAAAATACAAATATAGACTCAAGGTGAAGGAATGGTCATCTATACTCCAGGCAAATGGAAAGCAGAAAAAAGCAGGTGTTGCAATCCTGTTTGCAGACGCAATAGGTTTTAAACCAACCAAAATAATTAAAGATAGGATGGACACGTCATATTGGTTAAAGGTAATACTCCATATGATGAGATCTCAATTATTAATATTTATGCACCCAACCACAACGCACCTCAATTTATACGAGAAACTCTAACAGACATGAGCAAGTCGATTTCCTCCACTTCCAGAGTAGTTGGACATTTTAACACTCCTTTAGCAGTGCTGGATAGATCCTCCAAAAAGAAGCTAAGCAAAGACATTTTAGATATAAACTCATAGATTCAACATCTGGACTTAACAGACATCTGCAGAACATTTCATCCCAACAAAACTGAATACACATTCTTCTCATCAGCCCACAGAACACACTCCAAAATCGACCACATCCTAGACCACAAATATAACCTCAGCAAATTTTAAAAAATAGAAATTATTCCTTCCATCTTCTCAGACCATCATGGAATAAAAGTTGAACTCAATAACAACAGGAACCTGTATACGCATACAAAAACATGGAAGCTAAACAACATTATGCTGAAAGATACATGGGTTATAGATGAGATTGAGAAGGAAATCACCAAATTTTTGGAACAAAACAACAATCGAGACACAAATTACCAGAACCTCTAGGATACTGCAAAGGCAATCGTAAGAGGGAAATTTATAGCACTGTAAGCCTTCCTCAAGAAAATGGAAAGAGAGTAAGTTAATAACTTAATGGAACATCTCAAGCAACTGGAAAAAGAACACTTCAACCCCAAACCCAGCAGAAGAAAAGAAATAACCAAAATCAGAGCAGAATTAAATGAAATTGAAAACAAAACAATTATACAA